>CAUYSK010006749.1:0-26120 GCA_963575035.1 Avahi laniger | reverse complement strand
ACCCATCTACAGAGCAGCCAGAATGATGTTTACTAGGGAGAACAGATCACACCACTTCCACCCAAACTTTTCTAATAGCTTCCTGTAAAACCGAGAAACAAATTCAAACTCATGCTGGGATTCAAAACCCCACCTGGGGCCGGGTGCAGTGGCTCACGCCTGTAATCCTAGCACTCTGGGAGGCTGAGGTGGGAGGATTGTTTGAGCTCAAGAGATCGAGACCAGCCTGAACAAGAGCGAGACCCCGTCTCTACTAAAAAATAGAAGGAAATGATCTGGACAACTAAAAATATATATAGAGAGAAAAAATTAGCCGGGCATGGTGGCGCATGCCTGTAGTCCCAGCTACTCGGAAGGCTGAGGCAGGAGGATTGCCTGAGCCCAGGAGTTTGAGGTTGCTGTGAGCTAGGCTGACGCCACGCCACGGCACTCTAGCCAGGGCAACAGAGTGAGACTCTGTCTCAAAAAAAAAAAAAAAACCCCGCCTGGCCTTGCCTCCTCACCTCATGCTGCAGGGCCTTTTCCCTGGGGTCCCCTCACCCAGCCTCAATCCCCTCAACATCTGCTGACTGGCCCTCACTTCACTTAGACCAAAGAGCACCTTGCAGAGTCTCTGCCGACCACTCCTCGAAAGGAGCCCCAGCCAGCCCCCACCTGTGTGTGACCTGTGTTCCTCAGCGGCACTCGTCACTCCCTGGAAATGCAGATGCACACATACACAGGCACACGTGCACACATGTAGGCACGCACACAGGCACACGTGAAATATGGAGTGATAAGTGCCGTCAATCCCCAGGCACTGAGGACTAAGAGGACATAGCCAGCCCTGCCCTCAGGAAGCTGACAGTTCAGCCTCCAGTGGACAGCAGGCTGCTCCCAGTCCAAGGGTAACCTTGCTTTATGTCTTCATACCTGGGTTATGTAACCAGATTAAAGAAACATTTGAAAAACTTTGCTCTAGAGAGCCCTTCGGTAAGTTGGATGGCATGAGTGATTTTCTTTCTTGAGAATTTGTTCTTTTTTATGGGAGAGCAGGTTATTTTTAAAGTCCATTTTCTTCAGGAGAGTGAAAAAGGCCAAGCAATAAATCCACAGCTCTGCAACCTACTTCAAAGTGAGTCTCCAATCCATAATTTGTTAGTGCCCCTTCAAGCAAAAGAACTTGCTGAGACTCAATCTGCCCAAGTGAAGGGAGATGCCAGCTGCCAGGGAAGGGGATGCAGACGCCTCCCCCAACACTTGTGGATACGAAGGCAGAGGCAACCGCTTTTCTTAACCACTAGGGAGCTGCTTCCTGCCCATCTGCGCTGTGCTCTGAAGACAAGTGAAAGCAGGAACACACCGGGTGAAGGGGAGAGCACATCCCATTCTCCACTCCACGTGGGCGCAAATGCAGAGCCCGGCTCTGTGCATGGAGGGGGAGTAAAACGAGGGAGGAAATGGCTCCTTTCTGCTCTGCCACGCTCACATCTGACAGAGGAAATGAAGTAGACGGGAAAGGGCGCGACTGTCAGGAACAGTCCGAGGATATGTTGGAGAGGTGAGGCTCATCTGCTCACGGGGCAGAAGTTGCAGCGTCATTCCCTTGCGCTGAGCTAGGGCCTGTATGCGGGGGTGGGAGGAGCAGAGGAGGCCAGGATGGCCAGGAAGCAGAACGCACTAACTCTCCAGCCCTACGACTGTCTCAAGATAAAGTGGGCTTTCTTAGGGGCTGGAAGCCACACAGCAGAAATTAGAAAACAATGCAAGGGGTGGAGGGAGTTTGGGGAGCAGCCTGTACGTCTTAGTGCAGCACTGACATGCTGGGACTCAGAGGTGTCTAGCCTGGATATTTAGGAAACTTACCAGGATTGACAGGAAAGGGGAGGGTGAGCTGTGCATTGGGCACAGTGGGGTGTCGAGGAGTGTGGGTCTTAGGAAAGCCGGTCTGGACATTGAGGAGGAAACTGGAGCTGGGCTGGTGAGTGGCAGTGAGGAGTCTAACCGGGGATGACCCCCAGCCCAGGCCAGTCTGCGCCTGTCCCAGCACGATGGATGCCCAGACAACACCCCCACTGACCGGACAGCTTGGGACTGCAGGGAGCAGGCCAACACCTCCCTCCTCTGCACCTCCGTGTTCCCATCTCTCCGTCCATCTCGTCCATCTCCCATTGTCACCTCGAGGGGAACCAGCCAGTCTCCTCCATACCATTTGCTTGCTCCCGCCCCACAGGCTCCCCAGCCTTGCCGCTCCTCCCTCTCCACCGTCTCTCCTGCTCAGATGAACTTCCTCTTGCCCTGGCAGGTCCTTCCTCGTGCCTTCTTTCCCCTTGGATTTCTTCCCTTTGTTGTGGGGATACCATCTGGACAATGCTGAATCTCACTGTTCTGGGGCATTTCGTTCACTTTGGGAACATTGGCTTTCTTTCCCCTTTCTTGCACTGCCTCCCATTATGGAAGAACTATTCTAATTCAAAAGGTATTCAGCTGTTGAAGCTAGGAAACTCAGATATATTGATTTTTTTTTTCAATTTATAAGTCAATCCAAAAAAGAAAATGGCTTAGTGCTGTTTCAGAGTGCTAGAAATGCTGTGACAGGAGCTCGCTTTTTCTTTCTCTCTGTAGGGACAATGGGACACTGTGTCTGGAGTTGGTGGCATCATTTAGGAAGAGGACAGTGTGCACTCACTCCCTACCATAGTCTGGCTTTGTCGTTGTGACCAAGTCACATAAATCATGTGGGCCTCAGCTTACTCACCTATAAAATGAAGCTAGTAAGACCTGGACATTGGACACAGAGGTGACTATGGGGACCAGGTAAGAAGGGGTATCCAGGGCCAGGCCCCACACCTGTGTGCAGGAGGCCTCCCGGACACTGACCTTGTGGCCCAAGGACTTGATGGAGATTAAATGAGTCCAGGATCATTTCATTTTTATTTCAAACCACTTTTAAAAAATGATCTTGAAGGCCGGGCGTGGTGGCTCACGCCTGTAATCCTAGCACTCTGGGAGGCCGAGGTGGGAGGATTGCTTGAGCTCAGGAGTTCAAGACCAGCCTGAGCAAGAGTGAGACCTCATCTCTACTAAAAATAGAAATAAATTAATTGAACTAAAAATATATAGAAAAAATTAGCCAGGCATGGTGGCGCATTCCTATAGTCCCAGCTACTCAGGAGGCTGAGGCAGGAGGATCACTTAAGCCCAGAAGTTTGAGGTTGCTGTGAGCTAGGCTTGACGCCACGGCACTCTAGCCCAGGCAAAAAGAGTGAGATTCTGTCTCAAAAAAAAAAAGATCTTGAAGTTAGATTTGGGCATTCCATAAATAAATCTCAGAAAAAGTTGAGTATCTATACTAACCAACATAGCATCTATAATGAAGTTCCTGACTCAATCACAAGATAAATGTTGGAGCAAAAACCCATCATCAGTCAGGCGACGTCTGGTATGACAGCTTTAATTTATCAAAATCCACAGGCCATAAAAATACCCACATTCTCTTTAATAACAAAATAAAGAAAATACTTTCAGTCTTTGATTCTAAAATTACAAGTGTGAAAAAAAAATAAGAAAAAAGAAAATAAGAAAAAAAAGTTTGAGAGAAAATGTCTTCTCTCATTGAGGCACAAAGGGGAGAACGGTGGACCAAGGGAGAACGTGCATCCTTCACCTCCTCACTCAAACTCTCCACCACAGAAATAACAGTGTTTTTGCCTGGAAAGAAGTTCATGATAGGTTTTATGTTGACAGGAAGAAAACTAAAACTTTGTTAAAAAAATATTTCATTAAAAAAGATTGATTTTAGACAATTATATGATAAACCACACTTTGAAATGATGGATTCCACTTTGTCCCAAGGGGCTGCCATTTGAGTTACTACTCATTCCAAGTTTAGGATATAAAACACAGAGCTTGCTTTTCTTTTTTTAAAGCTTCCAATAATATCTAATTCCAAAAGGAACCAGAGAATCCTCTTTTGCTTAGAGGACGAAATTTGTGATGTGAAGATTCCCTCGGTATGTCCCACCTGTTAAACAGACTCTGTCTCTTACCATGACTTGAACTGTGATTGTTCTGTTGACTAGAAGTAAAATACCTAAGTCTTTGCCAAAGTGCTTGGTAACTCATTGGTTTTAGTCACCCCAGCCCAGCCCATCTGCAGCTGCTCCGTGCCTGAGACGTCCTCCTCTGCCATCAACATTCTTTTCTCCAAAACACCCACTGCAGATGTTCCAGAGACTCCTGGCCACCTCTCCCCAGCAGGGTCCTGCACTGGTGTCCCTGCCCCCCTACATGCAGAAGGAGAGAGAGAGAGCAGGGCGGGCTCCCAGGGTCAGAGAGGGGTGCTGCGGAGAGGAGAACAAACTAACGCTGTGCTTCTCTGGAGGGAGGAACAAAGAGGAAGGGGCTGGCGCTGCAGGTCTTTGGGGCTGGCACCAACGCAGGAGTGTGGGAGCAGAGGGCAGAGTCCTGGCAGCTTTGTGGCTGCCATCACCCAGCCACCCCCACATCAGGATGAGAAATGGGACAGAGTCTCTCCAGGGCCCAGCCAGAGGGCCCCTCTCCCCCACTCCACCCTCCTGAGCTCAGCAGGAGGGCCTGACCCCTCCCATCCTCCTCTTCACTTGAATGACCCCCACTCCATACACACACACACACACACACATAAACACATACACACACCCTGAGAGGACAGAGTGGCCTTAGTCAGCTCAAGTGACACAGAAACTGGAGAAAATGTTCTTCTTTGTCTTTCAGGTCCCAACAAACCTTTAAGAAAGGGGGGGGAAAAAAGAATAAAAACCATGAGATATGAAAGCTCATGAAAGGGAACTATTTCATCTTCATTCAAGGCTTTTCAGCTAGGGGGAAATATCTATCAGATCATTATGTCTGTAATTACAGCAGTGCCTTGTGGGACACTGAAATTCATGATGTAGAAGAAAGAGACATCTCACACATAATTCACACCCAAAAGGCTGGAAATGACAAATCCAGTATATCTTTAGAAAGTACTGATCAAAGATGATAAAGAAACCTCTTAAGGGCTGGTTTGGTGGCTCACACCTGTAATCCTAGCACTCTGGGAGGCCAAGACAGGAGAATTGCTTGAAGTCAGGAGTTCAAGACCAGCCTGAGCAAGAGTGAGACCCTGTCTCTACTGAAAATAGAAAAATTAGCCGGGTGTGGTGGTACAGACCTGTAGTCCCAGCTACTCGGGAGGCTTAGGCAGGAGGATTGCTTGAGCCCAGGAGTTTGAGGTTGCAGTGAGCTATAATGATGCCACTGCACTCTAGCCAGGGTGACAGAGCTAAACTATCTCAAAAAAAAGAAACCTCTTAAAACTAGAGTCAAGAGGAAACATGTTGCATCTTTAAAAATCTATATGAAGGCAGGAAAAAGTGGGGTTTATTTTTTTAAAATAAAAATAAAAAAGCAAGAAAACATAAGATTTTATAAGGAAAAAGAGAAGAATGTGCTAGTAAATGAACATGAAAAATGCTGAATAAGACTGTAGGCTATAAATAGGTAAAACGTATAGCAGTAAATAAAAGATAAGATGCATTTAAGACATATAATGATGCCTGTTGACAAAAGACAGATGAAGCTGATGTGGAACACTTGACATATTTAGAATAGAAAAAAATTACTGAAAGCTTTCTGTCAACTGAAAAATGACAAGGTTCATAAATTTGGAAAGGAAAGCCTTATTTCTCGTAAAGGGCTGTAGTCTGCAGGGTGGCCATTCTGACAGGCTGGGAAACACAGCCCCCAACCAGAAGCCAGAAGCAAGGGCTTCCAGGGAAAGGAGTTTATGCTGAGCAGGGTGGCCAGATACACGTAGGCAATGAACAATAGGAGGAGTCAGGAATATTTATGGCGGGGAAACGTGCGCATGTGTAATTGAGCTTCATGGGATCCAGGTTCAGAAAATGGCAGCATTAGCCTGATCTGAGGGCGGGTTTTTCACCCTCTGCTGTCAAAGGGGGAAGCAGAGGACACGAAAACCCTCACTGCCCACTCTGTAGACTGGTCAGAGCCACTCCATGGTGGCCTCTTATCAGGAAAGAATGCTGGTCAGTTGTGCCCAAACTGCAAAAAGAGAGAAGCGGCATTAGGTGGTAGATTGAAATCAGGGGTGGGGCAAGTCTTCCCCAAAGAGCTGGTTCTGTTTAACCCGTGGGGAAGAAAGGCTGATGGGGTTAACGAGAGAGGGGTGTGGTGAGGCATCCAACCTCCCCTCCGTCGTGGCTGGGAATTCAGTTTTAAGGTTTCCATGGAGTCCTCTTGGCCAAGAGGAGGTCAGACAAATCCCAATTAAGTGCCATCCTACAAAATGCCTGACTGATGGACCTCAAAACTGTCAAGGTCATCAAAAATGAGGAAAGACGGAAAAACTGTCACAGCCAAGAAGAGACGTGGGAGACATGACGACTAAATGTAAAGTGTGTCCTGGCTGGGCTCCTAGAACAAAAAAGGGCATCGGAGAAAAACTAAGGAAATCTAAAGTATGGACCTTAGTTAATTTAAAAAAATCAACACTTAATTCAAAAATTGGCCTCACGCTAGGCCTATGAACCGAAAAAATAAAGGGTGTAGATGTGCAAACAATAAACCGAAGAATAACTTCTCAGTATACTGGTTATTCTTCCCAGTTACAGACATTAAGCAGCAGCATGCTTTTGGGATTAACTACCTACTAAAACATTTCAAGATGCTATAACGTAAGTAATCAAGATGGTATGTGAGTATTTTGTCCTGGGGTTGCTAAGTCAGGCAGCACAAGAGGGAAACACACACTGTTCTCTTTGGAGGGAGATGCGGGCTCTCTCCCTGCACAAGAAAGAAAACAATATTTTGAAACAATGTCTTAAATGATTTATCTTTGCTATTCTGTAAATTGCTATTTTTAAAATGCAAAATTTCTTTCAAAGGACAAGATTTCCACCCCATAACAATTTGGGAGAAGCAGCAGTTTTCATTTGTTTTGTGTTAGAGAGTTTATGTCCATTCTTAAGATGGTTATTTATTTTACCCAAAGTGAGCAAGAATAGTTTGTTTTCTGCTATTGCTGTTGCTGTCCCTGAAATGCTAATTCAGACAATACTTGTACACATTAACAGAGAAATTTAACTGGCAATCTTCAGTTGGAACAACACACACATACAACAGACATACACAGTGTCACATGTATACTCACATAGATACCGACATGAGCATGCATGCACATACACATACATGAGCACAGTCATATGAAAACACATGGATGCATGCAAGCAGGCACAACTATGCATATGAATACACACTCAAACAGGTGTACTTGTGTGCACACCAAAGCATAACTCACACATGCACACACACATGCAAGTATGTGGGCCACACGTGTGTACATGCACAATAACACACATGCATATGTGCACAGCTGCTCACCAATGTGCACACAGACACAGGCCCATGTGCATACACATGCATGCATGCACAATACACATGAAAGCACACACATGTATACATAGGTGCTCATATGTATGCATGCACATTTGTCTATGTGCACTCATGCACACCACACATTTATATGCACATGCATCTATGTGCACACATGCACACCCAACACATGCACAGCTGCACACACACGCACTTATATATGCAGTACAATATCTCCTTCTCTGTGTCTCAACAAAACCTGTTTGCACATTTCGAAGTACTGTGGATCAACTTAATTTTCTATTACAGCATGAAAATAGCCATAGATGATACATCACTAAGTACAGCTGTGTCCCAACAAAACTTTAGTTACAAAAACAGCGACCAGTCCATGGGGAGTCAATACCTGGATAGAATATGAACACAAAAATAGAAAAAGTGCACATATTATACATTCACATGAATGGATTACCAGAAAATGAGTGAGCCATAAAAAATAACATCACCAGCACCCGGAGGCCCCTCATGATTCTGCTAATCGGCACATTCCCCAGGAGGAATCCCTATCCTATCTTCTGACAGTACAAATTAGTTTTCCTATATTTGTACTTTATGTAACTAAAATCATATATGCTATTTTATATCTGACTTCTTTCACTCAACTTTATGTTCTTTAGAATCTTCCCTACTGTTGTATACTGTATATCTGAATTTTACTGCTGCTATGTACATTGTAGTACATTTTTACATGAAAATATAGTTGCATGTCTGTTAGGGATATACCTAAGAGTGAGATTGTGAGTTCATAAGGCATGCAAATTTTCATAATTGACATTATTCAGCCATTTTCAACAGATGGAAGCAATCTATTATACTTTTCCACTAGCGGTATACATGAGTCCCAGTTGTTTTATATCCTTACAAATATTTGCTACTTTTCATCTTTTTCAATTTTACCATTCAGATGAGTGCGGCATAATGTGGCATTGTGATTTTAATTTGAATTTTCCTGGGACTAAGGAAATTCAGCATCTTTTCATGTAATTATTATCTACTGGATATCCTCTTCTGAAATGAGAGTCAACTATTTTGCTCATTTTTCTGTTGGGTGGTTTGGGTTTTTTTCAAATTCATTTGTAGGAGCTCTTTATCTCATCTTAGTATAAAGCCTTTGTTGGATATACATACTATAAATATCTTCTCTCACTTTGTAACATGTCTTTTCATTCTCTTACTGGTAACATTTGATGATAAAAAGGTCATCAATATAGTCCTTTTTCCCTCTTTATCATTAGTGCTTTATAAGTCCTGTTTATTAAATACTGTCCTACTGCAAGTTTGCTAATATCTTTTCTTTGCTTTCCTTTAAAAGATTTACATTTTACTTTTCACATTTAGATCTATAATTCATATAGAAATGATTTTTGTATGTAGAATGAGATAAGGACCAAGGTACATTTTCTTTCCATGTAAATAGCCAACTCACATGGTACCATATAATAAAAATAAAATTATTCCTCTCATTACTGAATTGTAACCTTTCTCATAAATTAGAGAGCCTTACAAGTTTGAGTCTGTTTCTGGGCTCTCTATTCTTTTCCATTGGTAAATTTTTCTACCTTTGCACTAATACCACACTGTCCTAATTGTTGGAGTTTTATAACAGTTCTTGACATCTGCTAGTATAAGTCCTCAAGCATTGTTTACTTATATGCTAATATAAAAAAAAAGGAAGGAAGGAAGAAAAGAAGGGAGGAAGAAGGAGGGAGGATAGGAAGACAGGTCATAGACTTGTCTGAATAAGTTATATACTGATCATAGTGATTATTTTATTTGCTATTATAATCACAATTATTTAATTTTTCCATTTATTTTTAATAAATCCATCATAGACAAAAATTAATTTAAGGCCATGTTTACCTAATACTGAAACAACCAATTGACAAAGGGAGCACCCTAATCATATAGCAACAGAAAACAAATTAACATTTAAAAAGATTTTTTAGCTTTTTAATCAGTTATTTTAGCATCTTCTAGATGACATCTAAATGACTAACAAATATTACCAAGAAACACCTTTATTCAATTAGCAAAATTAGCACTCTTTCTTCCCCCCCTGAAAAACTCTAAATTCTATATTAGTTTACAGTACTGCTAAATATCTTTGAAACTTTCAATGAATTAACTCTCTATAGCTACAAAAATGAAAATAAAATGTAATGTTGACTTATTTTCTAATCAAAATGCTCATTTAAAAAGCATGTTGAAGCAACAAAATGGTTTACATTGCACTACTAGGGAGTTCAAAGTGTATATGAATGTGAATGAGATAAGAAAATGAATCTCATCAGGAACTTCAGACTATGAATAATAATGTATGCACACTCCTTACACTCCACAAGCTCAAAGAATAACCTAGCTGTTCTAGTAACAAATCATGAAAAATTCTAAGATTTTTAAACTTTGAAAAAATGCTATCAAGTGTGCAGCCTTTGATGTGGTGCACAAAATAGGGGACCACGATCAGGGCCTTGCGTCGAAGGCAGTAAATGAAGACCTGCTGATGTGAAGGGAGGAAATAACTAAAACAGAGTGGCATGGACTTGTGCAAAGTTAAATTGTCAAAACCCAATTTGCACTGGGGCTGATCACACAACTTCCTTCTAACCCAGCAGGTACCAAGTTCCAGACCCCAGAGGAAGGCAGGTTTCAGCACAGACCACGCTGTTCGTACAGACAGATCAGACACAGCGGGCCACACTTATCACCTACCCAGGTTCCCAGATGCCCGCTGAGTGCTGACCCTGCAGCTGGCCTGTCTGAGGACACGTCTCAGGCCAGCTGTTAGCTCTGTTCTGCACACGGCTCACCCCCTAAAAGGCAGCACTTTCTCCATAGCCTTCTCCACCTGAACCAGGTGTGCAGCCACACTGAGGCTGCAGGGGGTGCTGCTCACTGCCTCTCTGCTGAAGGCAGGACCTCAAGGGACTGTCCACTGCATATTTGGCTTGGGGCCATGTTGTGAGTTCACCCACACACCCTGTTAGTCACAGGTGGCATGGCACAGAAATCTCTATCCGCGAAGATAATGCTTTTTCTCTCTACTCATGAGTGGCTCCATTGGGAATCAATTAGAAATTTAGCAGTTTTAATCAAGAGCTGATCTGTGATTTGAGTAATCAGTGATCATTACATTATCATTACATGACAAAACCATTACATTAGACAAAATTAAAAACCAACTCTAGATGATTCTCCTAATTGAGAAGTGATTGCTTGCTGAGTCTGTTCTCTGAGGATGGCCGGCCTCCTCCCACCGCGTGGCCGGCACCAAGGAGAGCAGCCCCAGTTGTGCTCTGTGCTCATCTGTTCCTCCCCTGCAGGCCTACCTCAGCCTGGCAGATGCCACTGTGTGCCCGAGCACACGTGCCAGAGGCAAACATGGATATCGTTTCCATCCTGAAGGGACAGGCTGTTTCCACCTGTACAGGGAGAGACAGCAGAAAGGCTGCCCGCTGCCAAAGCACAGAGGAGCTGTCGGTACCCAGGGCTTTCTGTGGGGAAGAGCCCGCACTCCCTTCAAGGCTGAGTAGAGTGAGGGAGGCAGGGAAGGGTCTAAGGGTTGGAGTGGACAGGAAGGGGGTTCTAGGCAGACAGCATGGCTGCATGGGGCCCAAGCTACCCCACTGGGAGGAAAAGCCGAGAGACAGAGCAGGTCACAGGCTGCTGTGGGTGCCTGCACAGCAGAGCCCAGGGAGCCCGAGGGAGCTCACATAAGACGGCAGACAACTAGGCACAAGAGGGCGACGGCCCTGGCCTCCATGTGGGCCCCCTCTGGAGCCAGCATTGGCTGCCTATGGTACTCCCAGCCCCACCTCTGATCTCAGTTTGCTCCTGCTTCCTCCTCAGAGGCACCCCGCAGCCCCCTGGGGACATGCCCAGCTCCAGCAGCGATTGCTCCTGCTCCCACACTGGTGGCCGGCCAGGTCTGGCCCGGTGCCGGAGGAAAGTAGTCAGCCAGGACCAGGGGAGATGAGGAGGAGAGCCTCTTTCTACTTCAGTTTCACGATGCACAACATGAATTTGTGCCATAGAGTTACCTTCTAAAGTATTATATATCAAGGTTGAGGAAATGAAATGATTTTCAGCTTCTCAATTCCAGACCACCGACTGGGTGTGAGACTAGAGAAGATCGCCGAGAAATCCAGCCCAAACTGAGCACGTAAAAACACAGACTCCACAAAAGCCATCACTGGGAGTTTTTTATATAGAACCGTAAGAATGTGTGCTAAAGTCCACCAAAAATGGTAAACAATTCCCTTCCCTCTGTACAGCACAGTTTTCTGGGAGACAGTGGAAACTGTCCCCTAAGCATTCTTGTCAGGGAAGGCGCATTGTTGTATGAGTGCTTTTACCTAAATTAAAGAGTTATTGCATTTCACACTTGCAACAGCATGATGAGACAGCAGTCGATTATAGCCTCACTTTACAAAGCACAGAGAAGTCAAGGAACCTTTCCGCTCATGGTAGGACCAGGGTTCAAGCCCAGAGGCAGGGCCCAGAGGCAAGGCCCTCAACCACTGCTCTCCACAGCTAATGGCACCAGGTCAGGGATGAAGCTGGTGCTTGGTGCAGGCTGGATCCCAGGCCTGGACTCTGCTCCCCTCTCCCCTCAGCCCCGCTCTGCACAGCTGACTCCGTTCTCAGCACATGGGACTCTCATGTCTGGACTCCTGCGTTCAAGCCTGCAGTGGCTGGAGCCAGAGTACTCAGGCCCAGCTCCACGTTCCTGGTAAAGAAACTCAGACGGGCCCACTGGCCCACACCCTCCATGGATATGACCTTACAAATGGGCAGACACAAAGCTGGGAGCTGCCCAAGAGAAACTGTAGCTACGCTTGGAGAAGCAGTAACCAAGAGAGAAGGGCCAGGATTCAGGCATGAACGAGCAGCTCCTGTTGACTTAGAAGTGAAGGAAGAGTAAGACAAGCCCACAACAAAGGCAGTGGCTCTAGGGTAGATGATAAATACACAGGTAGATAGACAGATAGATGATAGATGATTGAAAGATAAAAAGATGATAGATGACAGATGGATGATAAATAAATAGATGACAGATGATATAGCATAGATTATAGATACATAAATAGATGACAGACAGTAGACAATGGATGGATAGATAGATAATAGATACATGATAGATAGATCAGGACTAATGAAAGATACTTTCAGAAATTTGAGAAAGCAGAGCATACACCTAAGGACTTGGTGGAAGTTGTACCACCTCTTACCTAGAATTTGAAGCATTGGATGCTCACTTCCCAGCCTCCCTTGCAGCTAAAGCAAAGCACATTGCCTAAGCTTTGTCCATTAAACTTTGCACCTGCCTGGAATTTTGAGCACTAGCTACTGAGGCAAGGGCCACAGAGCCTCCATTTAGGGGCCTGGCTTCAGCATCCCCAACAGCAGCAACAGAGTGGTTCCAAAGGCAGGGCGGAAGATGTGAGCTGTGGCTATGGCCATCCTTGCCTTTGTCCTCGCACCCAGACCCCCATCATCCCTACTGAAATCAGGGAGTCAAGTTCAACGGTAGCATCTCCCATTAGCATCCCCAATCTACAGATAGCAGGCACTAAAGCACTTGCCTATCACATCCCCACCTCTCATTTCAGCTGATGCAGAAGATAGATAGTTTCTGGAAAAAAGGAGATTATGGAATTTTAACCAGAATGGTGAAAATCCAAGTGCAGCTGCTCTTCTGTATAAGATTTTCATAATGAAAACGAAGTTGATAGTCCCTGGGACTATCACACAGTATTTCCCCAGGCAAATGTATTTTTCTCTCATAAGCAAAGAACACACAGCTCTCACAAGGCCAGGGTAAGTAAGTATCTCAGGTGTGCCAGGATTTTATCCTTAGAGAACTTGAGCAACATGGTCTCTCAGGACCTCAGGCTTAAAGGACCCACAGAGCAGAAAGTAGCAGCGACCCTAGATGCTTTGATAAGACGTAAGCATTACAGAGGGAGATAAGCCGATCTCACAAACATATAGGAAACAAAGTTTCCACGAGTGGGGCAGTGAGCAAGGGCATACACAGCACTGGTGACTATATTTTACTTCCCTGTCTTCTAAGGAAAAGGTACAACACTTGGTACCACTTGCTGGGTTTTGGGAGAAATCGCTCCAACCTAGAATAGCTATGCTTATCCATTTACCAGGTGACCTGGAAGTCCTTCATCTTTGATGGGGTAGTAGAGTATCAGAGAATTTTCAAAAAATCATATGAGACTAATTTGCACAACTCTCTGCAAATATGCTTGAGAATCTGGATGAAAATATAATTTAACAAAACTGATTAAAGAAGAGATAGAAAGCCTAAAGAGGCTAAGTTCTAAAGAAGATATAGGAAAAATAAATTATAAAAGAGATACTTCGCTCCCCCCCCAAAATAAAAGTATCAAGTCCAGATGATTTCATAGGGAAAATTTTACCAATTCTTTGAAAAACAGATAAGTCCAATGCAATTCAAACTGTGATTTTCCCTCATTCATTTGATGGAGCTACCACAACCTTAAAAATCTGATATAGCACGAAAAAAGCTGTGACCAATTTTACTTATGAATATAGATACAAAGATGTGATAAAATAAGTCCAAAAACACTTTCAGAAGCAAAGAAAATATACCAAATAGGAATTATTCCAGAAATGTAAGAAATATTTGATATTATGAAATGTAAAATATAATTCATTATATCACTAAATTAAAGGAGAAAAAAATTATATTAATAGATTACCAAATGGTATGTAATAAAATGTAGGATTGACAGTAAAAGCATAACAGAACTAAAAAACTATTAAAATAGGACAGACTAGCAAAAATCAAGAAAAAAACAGAAAATTAAACAGTAAAATGCTGAGTCAATGCCTATTAAAAGCAGGAAAATAAGAATATTTGCAATAACTACCATTTCGACACTGTTTTAGAGACGGATAAATGAAATACAAAAAGAAAATTCTTTTTTAAAAAGTATAAATACTTAAGAAGAAAGGTAAAATCCTATTTATAGGTGATATGATTATATCCCTAAGAAAATATAAGATAATTTTATTTTTAAAAACGATCTGAGAATCAAAAATATTGTCCAAATTCAAGACAAACATAACAGCAATTGATCAGTTTTGCTGTGAATAAACAGTAAGAAAAGGACATATATTAAAACTATCTAATTTATAGTAGTCAAACAAAAATAATAATGAAAATGCAAAACCTATATGAAGAAACAATTCATTATTAAAGCAAGATAAAATACCTTGTTAAAACAAGAGCTAAATAAATGGAGAAACAAATCCTATTTCCAAACATGAGGATGCTCCATCAGTATGATGTCAGTTTTAGTTACAATCTCAGTGTTTTATTTGGATGAAATGATTTAAAAGTTTATTTGAAAAGTAAATAAGTTTGGATAGATGATTATTAAAAAGAAAAAACAATGAGTTGTCTTACTATATTTTAACATTAAAAGTACCATAAAATACACACACACACACACACACACACACAGTACCGGCTCTAGGACTATAAAGGAAACAGCAATGGATCCAGATACAGACTAGAACTTAATATATAAAAAAGGGAGATTTTATCTTCACAGGACTAGAACGTTTGTTTGCTGAGTACTGCTCAAGGAGCACGCTGCTAGGAGTGGGAGGTTTGCCCCTGGAGAAAAGCAAGGGAATCCAACAGAGCACCCGCACGTCTGTGATTTCCAGGGAATACAGAGAGTAAAGGCATCAACAGCATGGGCGCCTGAGGTGGCAGGTGCTGATGAGCAGGCAGGAGCCTCCCCAGTGTCCTCCTCACACCTCCCATGTATGTGGTGGACACGATTGTTTCCACCCTCCCACCTCCTGGAACACGCTCCTGCTCCACATGTTGGATGCATTGCCATGGTCATTGGCCTAGGTGGCCGGACTAGATACACACTGGGAGCAATTGAGATGAAACACAAGCCAATAATTTTCAACATAAAAAAATCCATGAAACAATGAAACATAACAAATACTTAAAACTATGATCCAAGAAACCTTCCTGAAACTCAAAAAAAACCATAATCCTACACATTAGAAGGGCCCATGGGATATCTGGGAATATTTTAGTAAAACTATTAAACTTAAAAGACAAATTTTAAAAATCCTCCAGGCCTGTAGCAAAATGATCAAATAACTTACAAGAGTAAGGGGATTAGGTGCCATCAGACTGCCCAAACACACACACAGATGAGGCAAGAACAGAGCAACATTTTCACAAAACTCAAAGAAGGTATGTGTGAACCAAGGATTTATTAGATATGACCCCAAGCCCTCTTTGAAATGTTAAGGATATAGACACACAGTCTTAAACCTAAAAACCTCAGGGAATATTGTACTCAGGAGCTCTTCTTAAAGATTAACTTCACCTGCCAAAAGACCAGGAACACCAGCAAAAGGACCAATGGTGAGTATCGAACAGACTTAATTGTAGATCTAAGACAAACAAGCGTGGACCAGTGGTGGGAAAACAATGAATAAATGTTGTATTAACATTTTTTGAGAGCAGAAATAATTTAATTAGTAAGTGAGTGGAGAAAGAAGGGAAGAGAAATGTACTGTAGAATAAACTTATCAGTGGTCATATACACAAAAGGTAGAAGTCAAAGGATATCTTTAAAGATAGACAAACTAGATATTTAAGATTAACTAAAGGCATGTGAAAAAGCATGAGAACAAAGGTAATCACTAGAACAAAATATAGACATAATTACAAAGACAAATTTTAGAACATAAAACAGCAAAAAAAGATCTACAGTTTAACATAAATAGAGCAACTAAAATATAATATACGTAAAAATATAATGAACTCATATGGCAAAGTGTGTCATACCAATAAATGTGAAAGAGCTAAACTCATCTATCAAAAGAAAAGGACAGGCCACCCACGGTGGCTCCTACCTGTAATCCTAGTACTCTGAGAGGCTGAGGCAGGAAGATTGCTTGAGCTCAGCAGTTCGAGACCAGCCTGAGCAAGAGCAAGACCCTGTCATTACTAAAAACAGAAAAATTAGTTGAGCATCACGGTGTACACCTGTAGTCCCAGCTACTTGAGAGGCTGAGGCAGGAGGATTGCCTGAGCCCAGGAGTTTGAGCTTGCAGTGAGCTATAATGATGCTACTATACTCTAGCCCAGCAGGAGAGCAAGACTCCCAGTCTCCAAAAAAGAAGAGGATATTTTTATTTTGGTTCACGAAGTAAGTTCCAACAATATACTGTTTATATGAAACACACCTAAGATGAAGTGATTTAGAAAGAATGAAAGCTAAGAAAAGAGTTTGTGATCCCAATATCAGACAAAGTAGAATTCAAGCCAAAGAGCATCAAGCATGACAAAGTGGGTTATTAATTAGTGCTAAAAGTTTCCATCTCACAGTGCAGATTGGACAGTAATAAATATGTAGCAACCAAATAAAATTGTAACTACCTTTCAAAAACAAACAGTAAGAGATCCAAGGAGAAATAAATAGAAAGACACTCATAATGGGAGACGTTCCACATGCCACTTTTAGTACAAGACAGATGAAGTGGACAAGAATTAATAAGGATATAAACAGCCTCGTGTAACCACTGGATAGACTTTATAAACATATGAGTTTACACAGTGACAATGGAGAATATACCCTCTTTTCAAGCACACATAAAACATGATAAAATTTGGTCACAAAGAAACCAGAAATAAATTCTATTAAACTAGAAATTTATAACGAAACAAATAAAAAGGTTCTTCAACCTAGAAATGGAAAAAACTTCTATTAAACATCTAACATAGATGAAAGGCGAGTCATATCGAAAATACAGAAATTCTAAAAATAATAACAATAGGAAGCACTACGTATCACATCCATGGGACACGTTTAAAGCAGTGGTCAGAGGGAAAAGCTCAGTCCTAAACATTTAGGGCAAATAAAACAAAGGACTAAAAATAAATGAAATAAATTTGCAATTCCAAAAACTAGAGCAAGAACAGCAAAGTAAACCAGAAGAAAGCACAAGAAATGCAATAATAAAGATAAAAGCAGAAATTAATGAGGTAGAAAATAGAAAACTATACCTAATAAATAAATCAGAATCTTATTTTTTGAAAAATAAAACAGAACTAGACAGATCAAATCAAGAATAAGTTCACAGGTAAGAAATGACAAGGGGGAAACAACCACTGAAACAGACAAAATTTTAAAATAATTATAAAAAACTATTTGCAGACCTCAATATCAATAATTTTATTATTGTTGTTTTAAATTCTTTGTATATTCCAATATTTCTGATCCTGATAAAATTGTAACCCAGTATGTTCTTTCTGTCTTGAAGCAGTTCTGTATGGCTACAATAACCAAGACACTGTGGTACTGGGGAGAGACAGCCACACAGATCCACAGAGCAGAATAGAGAACCCAGTAAGAAAGCCACAAGGACATGCTTAACTGATTGTTGATGAAGTTGCAAAAGCAATTCAATGGAGGAAGTGTAGCCTTTTCACCAAATGATGCCAGAGTCATGCAATATACATAGGGGATATAAACAAGAAAGAATATTAATCTAAATCTCACACCTTAAACAAAAATTAGCTCAAAATGCAACATGAACTTAAATGTAAAATATGAAACTATAAAACTTTAGAGGAAAAAAAACAGGAAAATATCTTTGGTGCCTAGGGCTAGGCAAAGAGTTCTCAGGTTGTCATGCTTTTGGTACCAAAAACATGATATATAAAAGGAAAATCTGACACATTGGGCCTCGTTAAAATTTAAAACTTTTGCTTTGTAGAAGAACCTGTTAAGCGGATGAATAGATAATTTACAGATTGGGAGAAAATGTCATAGTAGCTTTATTCATAAAAACTCCAAATTGGAAACAACTAAGATGTTCTTCAGTGCATAAATTATTAAATGAACTGTGGTACATCGATACCATGGAATGTATAAAAGGAATAAAATATTAATATGTGAACTAACTTGGATGCATCACTAGGCAATGATGCCAAGTGAAAAAAAGCCAATCGGAAAGGTCACATATTGTATGATTCCATTTATAGAGCATTCTTGCAATGACAAAATTTTAGCAATGGAAAATAAATCAGTTTGGGGGAAGGTGGGAGGGAAATAGATGTGGCTATAAAAAGACGACAGGAGGGATCCTTGCAGTGATGGAATTGTTTTGTGCCTTGACTGTACTGATTTCAAGATCCTGGCTGTGATATTGCACTATGGTTTTTCAAGAGTTTACTGTTGGGAGTATCTGGGCAAAGCGTTCATGGGATTTCCCTGTCTTATATCTTGCACATAAATCTATAATTATCTTGAAAGAAACAGTTTAATTTAAAAATTTTTTAATAAAACCAGAAAAAGTCTAGATAAAAATAGAGGTAACATGTATCAGTTTTGACTAGAGAATATCTAAAAGCCTCTCTGCAAAATTTAAAATACAAAAATAAACTAAAAAAAAGTCACAACATATATATCAGAACTGATTTCTGTAGAAGCAAAGAGAGCTTCCGAAAAATAGGAAGAATTCATATCTCTCACGAGAAAGACATAGGCAAAGAAATATGAATAGAAAGTTTACAAAATAAGAAATGCAAATATCCAATACTTATATGGAAAGAGTTTAATCTCAGTAGAATTAATTAAAACAAAACAGGAATCTATTGTTAGCCAGCCAGATGAACCCTGAGCGTTTAAAGCGGCAGTGATGAGTTTCAACAGTGAGGTTCAATGGCATGAGTGCAGTGCATTTCTGGGTGCCAGCTTGCCAATATTTCCCTGGGTTCATAAAACATCATTCATTTAGCCAGTGTCATAAGTCAGGAACTTCATCTTCAATTATCAGAAATGAAACAAAGTTTTACTTGTGAAGGTATTTATCACACCATTGATTATGACAACAAAGAACAGGAAGCAACCTCAATGCCTCAAGGTAAGATAAACAGGAATGCATCTGTATATTGTAGGCATAAATATTCCATTTTGGAAGAATAATTAATGGCCTGGTAAAATGCTCACAATATATTATGAAGAATAAAAGGTAGGACACAGTGTGATTAAAAAGCTTTGTTAAAAAATAAATATGTATCATATAGTAGGTAGGGAAATGTAAGAAAACACACCAAATTATGATCGGTGGTTATTTCTGGGTAGTAAAATTATAGGTTATTTTTATATTTTATTCTTTTACATAATTTCCATTAAATACATATCTACATAATCAGAAAAATGATTATTTTTTAAAATATAGCAGGAAGTCAACATTTTGTACTGTATATCATAGGAAGCCACCTTTATGGAAAGAAATTTTTAAATGAGTTAGATAAAAGTCAAATTTGTGCATTTGCGATTGCAAATTAAGCACTTCATACAAATAAGGGCCCTACGACAATTAGATGACCACACCCTGGGAAACTGTTCTGATTTCACACACAAGGACGTTGCAAGAAGAATGGTCAGAGCTAGAAGAAGAACTGGAACCATGCCAAAACAAGGCACAGCTTTTACCGCTGACCACAGAGACATTCTCTCTCCATCCAAGAAGATGGATGCGATCCATAAGGCCAGGGGCGAACAAGCTTTTGAGGAGACAAGCAGCAGTCTTGCCCAAGCTTTCTGAGGCCACCAAGTTCCTGAACGTCATCCTCACGGTTCACCGCTGTAACTGCAGTCACACTCGCACAGAGTTATACTCACTGCATACCAAATGCAAGACCTCCGTGAAAAGTTCAGGGCACACATGCATCACCCACCGGAGCTGAACCACAGGTACCTCACGTGTCCTGGGTGTTGTGGACACCAACCCTTTCAGTTGGGCAGATTCCCTGATCATTATTCCAGAGTGACACTGGGGGAAAGACCAGACTTGAGTGTATTGCTACCCTAAATTTTTTCGTAATATTAATACCAGGCCTCCCATGCCTACCTGTGAGACCAATCAGTGTTGCAACGTGGCCATGAGGTCTTTCTACTCTCTGAAATCTAGCCTATGGGTCCCCAGAAAATAGAGGGGCCAATGTTTCACAGGCTTGGCCAAACAAAGAGATCAAAGGCATATGAATGACGGAGAGCCTTCCAACTCTGCAGGAATTAGAGGTCTGGCCCAAATGAGAGGGTGCCGGAATTGTGGGGCCCAAGACTGTGTCTCCTGTTGCCACTTGTCTCTGACCCTCTTCCTTGGCTGTGCCCTGGGTCTGGACCCTCACTGACTATGGGGCTGTGTGAGGTGGGCCATTCTCAAGGCCACTGCTGCTACATTTGCTGTAATGGCTGCTGTTCTCAATAAGAGAATTCTTGTTTAAGTGATGAAATTATTTTTTTTATACTCAGCAGAGGCAGATAAGAGTCTAAACAGGAAGAAGTTGGTCAAGCATCAAGTTTTGAACCTTGTGCCTTAGCAGCAGGGGCAGCAAAGTGCCCAGGGTCCTGCTGGGAGACGCACATTCAGCATCCTTTGCGGCTCCCTGACCAACCAAATGCCTTTTCCCACATTCGAGCTGCCCAGGAGTGTCATTTGAATTAATGTCTCAGAAAAATTACCATGTATTACTACTTTCTTATGAACTCTGGAAACAGCCAATATAATAAGTCTGACAAAAGTCAAAATCCTGTTATACACAGAAACTGCTATTGGTCCTCCCCGGGTATGACAGCCAGCGTTCTGTTCCCAAGCCCAGCCCCAGGCAATAGTGCCTGAGGCAGGGATCACTGACTCCACAGGCTGCAGGACGCTCTGCCACTCAGCCAGCACTGAAGTTACAAATCTGTACCCAAGGCTGGCTCTGAGAACCATCACTGTGCAGACACTGAGCTGTGAGTTTACAAAGAACTTCCATAGAAATCTTGCTCAACGCCTTTAGAATGAAGTTCATTTTGATAGCACCATTTTACAGGGACTACCAACTTTCATTCTGCCTGCTCACCTGCTTGCAGTGTGCAGTTGTGCCATATAAACAGGGACATGCAGGCAACCAGGACCCCAGAGTGGACCCAGCACCCCCAGAGCAGGGTCTCCTTTGCAGGCACCAGAAGCAGATGAGAGTCTAAACAGGAAGAAGTTTCTTGAACATGCTCCCGGACCATGTGCCCGGCCTCTGTGCACCTCTTGAGGGGTGCCTACAGGAAACTTGGAACACCCACTCCCATGCCACCCTCAGCATGACCTTCCAGCTCTAGTCTGCAATATCTCTGGGTCCTTGCTAGCAGGGACTTTTTTCTGCTGTGCAGTCCAGTAGGGGGATGGCAGCCTCTTGTTATGTACCATCTTCATGGACAGCCAAGGCACAAGCCCCCATTGGAATTTTCAAAAACATAGCAACCTGAAATACCTGGCAAGCCCACAACCGTTTCCTGACCTCCTGACTCAACCTAAACCATCCAGAGTGTCTGAATTATCGTCAGTGTTACATCTAATCCCAGCAATACATTTATAATGTGTTTTTTTTTCTGTGCTAACCTCACCTGTACCAAAGCCTCTCTAATTGCTAAAACATGCTTATCCTTATGTTTTAACAGTTTGCATTGGACATTAGTGTTTTTTTTTAAATTAAGTAGGCTTAGGAACTGGATAGTTAAACAGAAATTTTAAATGTGTTTTAAAAGTACCTGAAAGGGAAATGCAAATTAAAACCACAATGAGATATCATTTATCTCCAGTGAGACTGGCCTTTATCAAAAAGTCCCAAAACAATAAATGTTGGCATGGATGTGGAAAGATAGGAACACTCATACACTGTTGGTGGGATTGCAAACTAGTGCAACCTCTGTGGAAAGCAATATGGAGATATCTTAAAGAGATATAAGTAGAAGTACCATTCGATCCAGCAATCTCATTACTGGGCATCTACCCAAAAGAGCAAATGATACTCTATAAGAAAGACACCTGCACCCGAATGTTTACAGCAGCACAATTCACAATTGCAAAGATGTGGAAACAACCCAAGTGTCCATCAGTACATGAGTGGATTAACAAAGTGTGGTATATGTATACCATGGAGTACTATTCAGCTTTAAGAAACAATGGTGATATAGCACCTCTTGTATACTCCTGGACAGAGCCGGAATGCATTCTACAAAGACAAGCACCACATGTACTCACCATCAAATTGGTATTCACTGATCAACACATAAGTGCACATATATGAATAACATCTATTGGATGTTGGGCAGGGGGGGAGAGGGGGGAAGAGGAGGGAAGGGACGGGTATATGCATACACAAAGAGTGCAATGCACACTACCCAAAGGATGGACATACTTGAAACTCGGACTTGGGGGGGGCAAAGGGCAACATACGTAACCTAAACATCTGTACCCCCATAATATGCTGAAATAAAAAAAAAAAAGTACCTGAAAAATTCCATGAAAGAGAATCCATATCCATGCTGCTCTGCTATCCCTGCACAAACGACATTTGCTGAGGCTCCAATCAGGGTCCCATTACCTAAAATCAAAATTTAAAAAATAAAGTCCCAGTTTATCTTGGTGGTAAGCTTCTGTTCTCCTTTGTTCCGTAATATGTGGGTCATTGCACAGACTTTGATTTGATGATACTTTATAGGCACTATCAAAGTGATTGTTTTGCAAATATATGGAAACACACACATACACACACACACACACACACACAGATGCACATGCAGGTACACACACACACACACACAAACCAGAAAATAAACTCACTGCCTGTAAATACCATGATTCATTTATGGATAAGACTACACTGATCTGTGTGACAGAGAAGAGACGAAATGCTAAAGAGAGTGGGCAAGATGACGTGGAATCAGGTGGCATGTATTTATTAGAGGAAAACACAAGCAGGATCAACACCAAAGGTGAAAACATGTGTCCCTCAGAGCAGTAAAATCAACTCTCAGATGAGAAACACCTTCCTCAGGACTCCAGGCCTAGACACCTACCAGGAAACCCTTCCAGTGGATGAAAGGATGGATAAAAACAACTAGTCAAAAACACTTGACATGCCATTGTTCACCAAAGTCACTCCTCACATAAAACGCTCCCTGGGTAGCCTCTTTTGACTGTGCGTACACGTACACATGTGACCCTCGTGGTCTGGAGGAATGGGCCAGAGCCAGCCAATCGGGTCCTTACCCTACGCACACTCTCACACAAACCCAGGAAAGGGTAAATTTGTGTGGCCAAGCCAACAATCCTCCTCCATCCCTCTGTGCCATGGTTGTCAGCGTTTGGGAATGGTCGCATGACCCAGGCTCAATACAGCTCAGTCCTGACATCTGTACATGAACTGTTAAGGAAGAGCTCTCACTCTCTCCGTTTCTCTCTCTCTCTCTCTCTCTCTCTCTCTCTCTCTCTCTCAGCTTGGTGAACTGGGAGACACTGATCTGGAGCTGCCCACAGAGTGTCAGCACAGGGGAAGGACCTAAATAACAGAGCAGGAGGACAACCATGTCCCCATGAAGAAATGACAGCACAGGGAGGCTGAGTGGCATGCCCAGGTGTCAGGGCTGGGAAGCCACAAGCTCTGAACTTGAACTAGGGCTTCGTTCTGAGTCCAGAGGGAGATCCGCGAGGGACAGGACTCACACCCCCACAAGGGAAAACACACCTCAGTGCCAGGACAACATCCACCCTGTAACCCCAAACACTCCCAACTCCAGGACTTCACGAGAGGAGCCCAACACATGATCCAAGTCCACTTTCAGCAACCTACGTGACTCTAAAAATAAAAGGCAGCATTTATCTTCTCTCCTATTAAGGATGAATGATTGAAAAAATACCCTTTCTCCAGTTAAAATGATGGTGATTTTGCAGGCAGGCACTGTCCAGCAGTGGGTATGAATCCTGATTCATGATGGACCACATGCCAAAAAATAGAAGGACCTTTCCATTTCCTTCCTCAGGTTGTCGAGGTGAACCGGCCCAACAGGCTGTTTTGTTTCTGATCACTTCTGGATTCAGGGAAGGGAATGGGGAGATGTTCCAGGATCTGAGGTCAGGGGTGGCAGCTTAGTGTCCTGGCCGCAGGCCGACTTGGACCTGCATGAAGAAGGCTGGCTGAGGATGGGGGCAGAATGAGGCCCAGCTCTTGCCTTGGAGAGGGAGATGGACTGAGAAACCAGTGAGGACAGGGCTAGCTATGCCACGTGGGCAACTGCCCAGTCTCCATGCATTGCACTTCTACACACCTGTTCAGGACTGTAGCAGGGATGACCCTGCAGGGGTCGCTCTCCCTCAGAAGTCCTCCTGCACCAGGACATGTCCTTGTAGCCTGCCCTCCCTCGTGCAGCCCCACTTTCTCAGCCATCCCCCTTGCCGGAGTCCTTCAGCCTCCTCACAGCCTCATAGTCTGGGAGGTAGGACATTAACTTGCTAAGCCTCACTGAGCTCTGTTTCTTTTAAGCATGCTTTCTGTAGCAGGCAGCAGAAACTGGACTCCCAGCAATTTAAACACACGAGGAGATAATCTCTCCCAGAGTGCCGGCAAGGCTCAGTCCTGTGTCTCCTAGTGCCAGGCAGGCCTCTCCCTCTCATCACAGGATGGTTTCATGGCCACGTTGAAGGCAGGAAGGCACAAAGGAGAATGACACCAATGTGTTTTTTCAAGAAGGCAAAAGCTATGTCTAAAGACTCCCAAATGGACGTTCTTGTGTCTTTATTGATCAGCAAAATGAGATACGCAAGGCAACACACTACCAAAGTAGGCACAGCAGATGGAAGCAACCGAGAGTGGGAGGGGGCTGAGTCAGCCCCTGCAGATCCTGTTCAAACGTATTAGAAATAGGATTTGCCCATCAGTGTAACAGAAAGAATGCTGGATTCGGATTCACAAAACCTCAGTTGAAGTCTCAAATCTTCTAAGCTTTGTAACGTGAGCAAATCGCTGATCATTTCTGTGATACTCAGATGTTTTGGGTTGTAAGGAAAGGAAGACCTAAAACAAGATGATGTCAGCAACAGGGACAGCTTATCTCCTGGGTGACAGGCAGTCAGTGGTGGAGCAAGTCCAGAGGCATCTGCTATAGGGCTCAGTGGTGCCACCGGGACCAGTCACCTGCCACTTTGCGCTCCGCCACTGTCAATGCCATGCAGAGTTGGCCCCACACACAGGCATCACATCACCTCTCCGCTGGACACAACAGTGTCATGTTCAAGGAAGGAGCAGGACCACCATCTCTCTCCTGAAGTTTGTTCTCAGGACCAGGAAAAATAACTACCAGAAGCCCCTCCCATCCCACAGATGACCCTCCTAAAGTCTCCTTGACTCCACACGGCCCTGGCCTGCCTGCCCCCATGCAAGCCCGTGGCAGGGGCAGGGCTGCACCTGCCTGTCCCTGGCTATCGTCAGCAGCAGGGAAGAGATGTGCGGGCAGCTCCATCTGTGTTAAGTGAGGACCGTCGCCACCTTCCCTGAGCATCTCAGGGGTAGTTGTGGGGTTCACACAACATTAAGAGTGCGAGCGTACTACAGATGTCAACAGTTGTTACAGTAGCAGGATGCTAGCAGGGTTTGATGGCGCCCCATAGGGTATGGGGCTCCACGTGGTGGGGAGAACGCCAGATGTCACTACCCCAGCCCAAGCCTCCTTCCTGGGCTCAATTTACCAAGAAGTCCGTGGGGTTGGGTGCGCATATGAACAGCTCTGCCTGTCTTGGCACACCCATGTTATCCT
>CAUYSK010006748.1:0-30378 GCA_963575035.1 Avahi laniger | reverse complement strand
TTGTAGTGCTAGTCTTTGTCAAGTTTTAGTTTCATTTTTTATACTCTTTAAGAGGTCATGTTTTCACGTGCCTTCTGGACCCCGCAGAGTGTATAGAAAGTCCAGCAATAGCAGAGACCTGCATCCTGAACCACTTTTCCACTTTTATCTACCAGCCTTTTTTAAAAATTGAATTTGATTAGGTCCCATTTATTTATTCTTCCTCATTTTTTTTAAATTAATATTGTCAGGAGCTTATCAATTTTTTCAACTTTTTCAAAGAGCCAAAATGTGGCTTTGCTGATTATCTCTTTTATATTTGATTTATGTGTTATAATTGACTTTGTATTAAATTTGCTTTTCTTTCCCTAACTTCTTAAGGTGGATATTTAGACCACTCATTTTCAGGTTGTTTTTTTTTTTTCTTCGTTTCAGGATGCACACAAGAAATCAAACTAGTGATAGTGGCTCATTTGTTAATATAAAAGTAAAAATACGCTCTCTGGAAAGAAGGCTGGCAAGCTGAGAAATGGGCTCTGTGAAAGAGTAAGCACACTCTTGGAAAAGGAGAGCAGGTGGCTCTAAAAGATCATCTGCCCCTGTAGTCTGGGTGTCATCTTTTATTTTCAGGAGTCAGGAAAGGTGGGGTGGTCAGTATTTATATTGTCCGATGATTGTCTCTCTGTTGGGCTTTTTCATTATTTCATCATCTCCCTGTCAGCCATCTTAGTCCTTATCCATAATTCCTGTGTTTTCTCCACAAGGGGAGTAGAAATTGCAATGATAATTTATTTTAATTAGGGTATAATGAGGGAAAGGTTATTAGGAGTGACTTGGGTCCCGCACCTGTGGATGTGACAATGTTGAGAAACCCCGGGGTTTGCAGCAGTTCCTGCTTTTGCCTTGAGATTTGCCACAGATCTGGCTGTTTGCTCGAATCAGGTGACTGACTTCTCTATGCCCTCATCCCTTGCTCATGTCTAACTTACTACCTACTCTAACACCGTGAAGAGTTTAGCTGTATTCTACAAGTTTTTATATGTTGTATTTTCATATGAGTCAATACAAAATATTTAATATATTTCATTGTGATTTCTTATTCGAGTTGTGAGCTATTGACAAGTTACTGCTCATCTTTTAAACAAATTTTTAAAAAATTTTTCTTTGTAATTTTTAACTTTACTTTTTGTTCAGAGAGCATATTCTATATAACGTCATAACTTTATTGAGACATTTCTATGCTAGCATGTAATCATTTTTCATAGATGTTCCATATGCACTTTAAAAAAAGTGTCTTCTGTAGTTGACCTATGTAGCGTTTTATGCATGTCAATTATATTACATTGTTAAATTAAAGTATTCAAATATTCTATATCCTTGCTGATTTTTTGTCTACTTGTTCTATCAGTTATTGAGAACTACATGTTAACATCTTCAATGATGGTTGCAATTTACCTGTCTTCTTTCAGTACTTCAATTTTTTCTTCATATAATTCAAGGCTATTTTAATAGGATCATGCACAATTAGAAATGCTATAACTTTCTTTGTATTGAACCTTTAATATAATGTCCCTGTTTAACTGAAGTAATAGTTTTTGTATTAAATCATATTTATATTGATATTAGGATATCTTTGCAATGTTCTTTAAATTTGTTCTTGCAGATTATATCTTATTACACTCTTTTAATTTCAGTGCTTTCTATCCTTATATTAAGTTATGGTTTTTATTATCCAATTTGATGATCTTTGACTATTAGTTGAGTTATTTAGTCAATTTATAGTTAACGTAATTTTGATGTATTTGGATTTAAGTCATATCCTATTATTTGTTTTTAATTAGTCCTGCCTCTTCTATTAATGCATTCCTTTTTTGGTTTTAACAGCTTTACTGAGATATAATTCAATTACTATAAAGTTCACCAGTTAAACATGTGTAAATGAGTGATATATTCAGAGTCATGTAATTATCAGCAGAGTCTAATCGTAGAACATTTTCGTTGCCCCAAAAAGAAGCCTGTAGCCACTAGCAGTCATTCTGTATCTCTAACCACCCAAACCTATCACAATCGCTAACCTATTTTTTGTCTTTTTTGTCCATTAGATTTTCTTTAAATGGAATCAAACAATATGTGGTCTTTTGTGACTGTTTTCTTTAAATTAGCATAATGTTTTCAAGGTTCATCCATGTCGTAGAATGTATCAGTGCTTCCTTTCTTTGTATGGCTGAATAGTATTCCATTCTATGGTTATATCACATTTTATTCATCCATCATCACTTAATGGACATTGGGGTTATTTTTACTTTTTGGCTATCTCATGAATAATGATGTTGTGAACATTCGCATATAAGTTTTGTGTGGATGTATGTTTTCATTTCTTTCTCTCGGCTTGACACTTCCTGGCTAAGGCTCAGTAGTGACAATTTCCTTGATGGAGGATGGCTCTTGAAAGTTCTGGCTCAACTCTTTATATTACCTTTTTCCCTGTGATTTTTTCCCTTAAGTCCTTTGCCTTCATAGCTCACAAAAGTCTTCAAACAGGTGGTATATGAAATATTTTATTCAGGCTTCCTAGTTGTCCTCTTTGGAAACTATGTGCCAATACAAGCTCATCTGCTATAGCCAAAGCAGATGTCTTGGCACTATTTTTATTTTAGGAGAAACTGAGTGAAAAATGCAAATTTCCCACCACATAACAGAAACACTCTGCTAGCCTGGAGTGTTCAGCAAAATTGTTACAAAGTAAATTAAGCAAGTACCAAGATAACTACTGGACACAGGAAAAGTGCCCAGCACTTTCTTGGTGCCTTAGCACTTTTTTGCCTTGAAGCAGCTGGCTTAGACCAGCCCTGACTGCTTTAGAACAGCTTTAGCTGTCCTATAGTGACCTTTAGCTAACAGTAATACTAAAACTCCCACCAAGTGGAGAACTGTAATATCATTAACATAGCATAGGTTGTATTAAGGCACATGAGGATGGACCTGCATGTTCTTGATTTGTGTCACCTCGGACAAGCAACAGCACAACGTAAAAGCTCTTCATCACTCCTTGGGAAAGGACTTAAGGCAACACCACAGGGTGAGCAGATGTGAATTTTGCATTCAAGAAACTTGTGGAAGAAGTTCTTGTGCTACTGGGGGCAGACACCCTCTTAAGTAACCTCTAATAAACTCATCTAACTCTTCAAGCTGGACTTGTCTGAGTTATTCGTTGGTCTTTCATTTCCATCTCAGTTTAGGGAATGGTTTTTCCATAGTGTCCTGGGATTTTTCTGAAACAGAAACATTAACAATTCTACAAAAAAATTCATTACAAATTCCTGTAATAATAATAATAAAATGGTGAAGAGTCCAGAAGAATGCCATTTGAGAAAAAACTAAATTCATTATTGATAGATGACCTAGAAGAGAAAACAGGGATGCCATGATGTTTTCAAGTATTAAAATGATTGTTTTATACAAGAAGCAATTATTTTATTTAATGTTGATTTATAAGATTTAACTTAAACTGATGAAGTAAATTTTGGTTCCATTTAAGCTAATCCATTTATAAACAGAACAGTTATAAATTTATAACCATTTATAAATAGAACAAGCTGTACTATCTAAAGTACAATGCTTTCTAGCATGGAGAATAGAAAGTGGCTTGTTGAATTCATTTTAAGAATGTTATAAGATGTTATGAAATGAGAAGAAAGCTAAACTCTAAGTAGGCTGTGAAGAATATTTAAAGGTTAATGAATGAATTGAATGTAGTGAATTATCTAAAGGCGTGACGAATAAGGACACAGTTCTTTGGGTGAAGAGTGCTAATGGATAGCTTTGACTAGATGAAGAGTTTATATTGATCAGTCACAAAGGAACAAACTTCTATTAGAGATCCTTTAATAATTTATTGTGCTGGTGCAGTAGAAACAAAGAGGAAGACATGAGAAAGAACGGAGGAACAACTGACATAACTTGGCAGACCAATCACAGAAAAGAAAACCAAAACAAAAGAGAAAAGTGATTCCCAGTCTATATGACTAGTAGAATATTGATTTTATTTGTAGAAACTGACAAAGAGCATTGCCTCACCATGTGATATTTTCTATCATGATATTCTAATTTTTCCACCTTCATATCATTTCTTATAATTTTAATTATAGTCTCATTTTCTATCATCTAATAGCCAACACCTACATGGTACTTTCACAGATCTATGGATCTCTCATTGATATCAAAGTACTTCTATAGCCTTTATTGTCATTGACACATCTTTGCTTATTATAATTACTACCTGATGGCATTTTGTTTATTACTATGTCAAATAAATAGTAAATATCTCCCCCAAGTAAATTATTGTTCCTGAATGCTAAGAAATTATTGTCTAAATTCCATCTGAATGTTAAATCCCATCTTATTTCATATGTAATATAATCTATTGAATTAGAACTGGGATGAAATGAACCTTGATTGATGGATATAAATAAAAATAATTAATTTATTATCATTGCCATATTAAAATATAGCTGTATCTGAATCTTCTTAACTTTTAACTTAAAACCAAAGTGACATAAACACTTAGAAATGTTAGCTTTAGTGAATTTTCCAAGTGTGCTCTGAGTTTCTAATTACAGCTAATGTTTACTTCCATCATCCAATTTGTTTAATGATGCAGCTAACCTAAAGATAATCTCTCCAGTGGTCATAATTTGGGTAGCATTTTCACTAAAATATAAATGTCAAATAACTGGATTTTTAAAATATAATAAATGTCCATATGAAACTGGCTTAATCAATGCAGAATTTATTATCTCATAAAGAAATACATAGAGGCAAAATAGGTTCCAGTTCCAGTGTATTGGGGTCAGTCCTCCTCAATGGGATGTGTACAGGAAACTTAAAACACTTCTCACACCAGGTGTGTGGGTTTTTTTCCCCACATCAAATGATTTTCCAGTTCTCTGCAGATATCAACTGGGTGTCCTACAATTAATTAAATTCTGATACTATTGTTAGTGGGCAAAACAAACAAACAAACTCTGTAAAATAATTTAAAGAGATTTATTCTGAGCCAAATATATGTGACTGGCCTGGAGCACATGATCTCAGGAGGTCCTGAGAAAATATGCTTGTGGTAGCTGAGGAACAGTTCAGTTTTATATAGTCATGGAGACAGGAATTACATGTAAGACCCTAAGTTATTATGTGGAGGGCATACATTGGTTTGGCCTAAAAAAGGGGTCGGGGGGATGAGTTACAGGTTATAGGTAGCTTTAAAGATTCTCTTATTTATAATTGGTTAAAAAAATGAAGCTTTGACTAAAGGCTTGAAATGTTTTAACTTAAGATAAAAATGTTTGGGGAAGGGGAAGATGGCAGACCAGAAGCACCCTGAGTACACCACTCTCAAGGAGAGGATCAAAAGTTGCAGGCAGATGCCCACCTATGGATGGCTCCTCTTCAAAAGAGCATTGTAAAGCACTGGAGCAGTGAGCAGGGACATTGAGAGTGAAGGAGAAGGTAACAGGGTGATTCATTCTGCAAGATGGGAGGGTAACGGGAAGGCATCCCCATGTGGGGAAGGATAGGAGGACAGAGTCCTGGGCTCCGCACTCCCCACACAGGTCCCCAACGCCACCATAGACCTCTGGACTGCTCAGGGAGCTGCTTGGAGTCTATGTAGTGACATTGCATAGCAGAGTGGGCACAGAAGGAATCTGGTGGCTACCGATCCTGGATTACTTCAACTGACACCATTCTAAGCATTCAGATATAAGGCACATGGTCTGCACAGCGATCAGCTTTGCAACAGCTGCCTTTACATTGCCCCAACTGGGTTGTGGAGAGAGAAGGCAGAACATATGCTCCCTTGTCCCATGACCTGTGACTGGGAGCTGAGCACTACTTTCCTCCAACAGGGGATTAGAGCAGAACAAGAACCTCAGATGCCTCCTGAGATGCCTCGTTGCAATTGATTCTATGGGACCTGGGCAGGGGAAGAGCCCCAGCTTCCTGGAGGCTCCTGCCCACAACCCTACTTCCTGTGACTGCCACACTGCCACCCGCCATGCACAGCTCCATCTCCATGATTCCTGCACTGTTATCTGACCCCACGGCCCAGCCCATGCAGCTTCTGCCCTGCCTATAGGCTGCAACTTCAGCTCTGGGGCTCAGTGCTTTCCCCGGGCCTTGAGACTCCATCCTTGAGGTGCCACTACTGCCACTGGGACTGTGGATCTGCTCCTGAGGCTCCAGGACTCCCATCGGTCCCCCAGGGTCCACCACTGAGGCTTTGCTGCAGCTGCTAGGCCTGCAGCTCTGCCCCAAAGGCTCCAGTGCTAACCCCAGGCCATAAGACTCCATGCCCAAGGGTCCAGTGCTGTTGGTGGGTGCTCAGCTCTATATCTTGAGGCTCTAGTGCTGCCCCTGGGCCCAACACTGGACTTCAGTGAGATTCTAGAACAAATGTACCTAACAGACATTGACATTACATTCTACCTCTGGAATATTAAACATACATTCTTCTCATCAGCACATGGGACATTCTTCAAGATTGGTCATATCTTAGAGCACAAAACATGTCTCAGCAAATTCAAAAAAATCTAAATCATACCATGTATCTTATCAGACCACAGGGGAATAAAACTGGAAACAAATCTTCAAAGTCATGGAAATTGAACAACTTGCTGTTGAACCATCTTTGTGTCAATTATGAAATTAAGATAAAAATCAAAAGAATCCTCAAACTGAACAACAAAGAGGACACAAGCTATCAAAATCTGTGGGATTCATCAAAAGCATTCTTAATGGAAAATTCATAGCCCTAAATTCCCAAAGCAAAAAGTCAGAAAGTCAGGAGTTCGAGACCAGCCTGAGCAAGAGAGAGACCCAGTCTCTACTGAAAAAAATAGAAAGAAAATAGCTGGACAACTAAAAATATACAGAAAAAACTAGGTGAGCATGGTGGCGCATGCCTGTAGTCCCAGCTACTTGGGAGGCTGAAGCAGAAGGATTGCTTGATCCCAGGAGTTTGAGGTTGCTGTAAGCTAGGCTGACGCCATGGCACTCTAGCCCAGGCAATAGAGTGAGACTGTGTCTCAAAAAAAAAAAAAAAACAAAGTCAGAAAGATCATGAATCAACAACCTAATGTCAGATCTCAGGGAGCTAGAAAAGGAAGAGTAAAGCCAACCCAAAGCCAACAGAAGAAAAGAAATAACAAGACTCAGAGCAGAACTAAATGAAATGGAAACAAACAAACAAACAAAAAAACACAAAGGATAAACCAAAAAAAGTTGGTTCTTTGAAAAGATGAACTAAATTCATAGACTTCTAGCTATATTAACCAGAAATAAAATAGAACAGACCCAAATAAGGTCAATAAGAAGTGAAAAAGGATATATTACAACTGATACCATGGAGATACAAAATATCTTCCACAAACACTATGAAAATCTCTATGCACGTAAACTAGAAAACATAGAGAAAATGGACAAATATTTGGAAAAACACAAACTCCCATGATTCGGTCAGGAAGAACTAGAACTCCTGGACTGACCAATAATGAGCAACGAGATTCAAGCTATAATAAAAAAAAATCTCCCAAAATCTCCAGGCAAACTGGATTCACAGTCTAGCAGACTTACAAACAAGAACAGGTACTTATCCTACAGAAATTATTCCATAGCATTGAGAAGGAGAGTTTCTGCCCTAACTCATTCTGTGAAGCCAATATTACTTTTATACCAAAGCCAGGAAAGGACACAACAAAAAAAGAAAGCTACAGACACATAGCCCTTATGAACATAGATGCAAAAATCCTCAGCAAAATAGTGGCAAACTGATTTCAACAACACATCAAAAAAGTAATTCACCATGATGAAGTGGGTTTCATTCCAGGGATGCAAGGATGGTTCAACAAACACAAATCAATAAATGTGATTCACCCCATAACCAGAAGCAAAAACTAAGAACATGATCATCTAAATAGATGCAGAAAAAGAATTTGACAAAATCTGGCACCCTTTCATGATATAAAATCTCAACAAACTAGGCATAGAAGGAATATACTTCAAAATTACAAAAACCATAATGACAAACCCACAACCAACATTGTACAGAATGGGGAAAAGTCAAAAGCATTCCCACTAAGAACTGGAACAAGATAAGGAGGCTCATTGTCACCACTTCTATTTATTAATAACATAGTACTGAAAGTCCTAGCCAGAGCAATCAATCAAGAGAAAGAAATAAAAGTTATCCAAATTGGGAGAGAGGAGGTCAAACTCTCACTTTTTGCTAACAATATGATCTTGTGTCTAGAAAATCCTAAAGACTCCACCAAAAGACTCCTAGAATTGATAAATAAATGCAGCAAATTCTCAGCTTATAAAATCAATGTACACAAATCAGTAGCATTTCTATATACTAATGACAGACGAGAGTCAAGTCAAAGACTCAATAGCATTTACAATAACTACAAAGAAAATAAAATATTTAGGAATACACTTATTCAAGGAGGTGAAAGATTTACAAGGAGAACTACAAAGTTAATGAAACATTGAAAATTACAAAAACAAATGGAAAAACATTTCATGCTCATGGATTGGTAGAATCAACATTGTTAAAATGCCTATACTGCCCAAAGTGATTTATAGATTCAATGTAATCGCCATGAAAATATCAACATCATATTTTGCAGATCTAAAAAAAACAATTCTATGCTTCATTTGGAACCAAAAAAGAGCCTGAATAGACAAAGCAATCTTATGCAAAAGGAACATATCTGGAGGAATCACCTTACCAGATTTCAAATTATACTACAAGACTATAGTAACCAAAATAGCATGTACCAGTATAAAAGTAGACACATAAACCAATGGAACATAGCAGAGAACCCAGATATAAAACCATCTAACTATAAGCAACTGATCTTTGACAAAGCAGACAACAACGTGCACAGGGGAAAGGAAAGCCTATTCAATAAATGATGTTGAGAAAAATTGATAACCATATGCATAAGAATGAAACAGGACGCCTATCTCTCCCTACTTACAAAAATTAATTCAAGATGGATAAAAGACTTAAATGTGAAGCACAAAACCATAGAAAATCTAGAAGAAAATGTAGGAAAAACTCCTCTTGACATTGCCCTTGGCAAAGAATTTATGAAAGATAAGACCCCAATGGCAAATACAGCAACAACAAAAATAAATAAATGGAGCTTGATTAAATTAAAAAGCTTCTGCACAGGAAGGCAATTAATCAACAGAATTAATAGACTACTACAGAATGAAAGAAAATATTTACAAGCTATTCATTTGACAAAGGGCCAATATCCAGAATCTACAAAGAACTCAAACAAATCTGCAAGGAAAAAATCCAAACAACTCCATTAAAAAGTGGGCAAACACATGAACAGAAATTTCCCAAAAGAGGATAAACAAATAACTAGCAAACATGTGAAGAAATGCTCAACATCACTAATCATCAGGGAAATTAAATTGAAACTACAGTGAGATATCACCTTACACTGTCAGAATGGCCTTTATTAAAAAGTCAAAAAACAACAGAGGCTGGCATGGACGCAGAGAGAAAGGAACACATTGTTGGTAGAACTACAAATTATTAATAGTACAACCTATATGGAAAACAGTATGGAGATTCCTCAGAGAAATAGTTGTAGACTTACCATGCCACCCAGCAATCCACTACTGGATATCTACTCAAAGAAAATAAAGTCACTTTATCAAAAAAATACCTGCACTCGAATGTTTATTGTACCAAAATTCATAATGGCAAAGATGTGGAATCAACCTAAATCCCATCAAATTATGAGTGGATTAATAAAATATGGTATATATATAACATGGAGTACTACTCGTCCATAATAAGGAATGAAATAATGTCTGTTGCAGCAGCTTGGAGGGTTGGGAGACCATCATCCTAAGTGCAGCATCTCAGAAATGGAAAAACAAACACCACGTGTACTCTCTAATAATCAGGAGCTAATTGATGGGCACACACAGGCACAGAGAGATGTAAAGGTCACAGGAAATCAAGAAGCGGGGAGTGGGGAGGAGGTGAATTGTAAAAACCTACCTATCAGGCACAATGAACAATATTCACGTGATGGGCACACTGAAAGCTCTTACTTAAGCTTTATAAAAGGTATCCATGTAACAAAAACATTTGGACCTCCTTAATATTGAAATTAAAAAAATATATATATGCTATGCATTTTTCTTATTAACTTATCTTCTTCTATTAATGGAGTGTTGGAGATGACCTTTATGATGTGGAAGGAAAGATATCACACCTTTTCTGTCCCTATGGCCCAAAGAGGACTGAATATGAAAGGTAGGAGAGAAAACTGCAAGTTATATCTGCAGAAAGAATAGAAGAATTCTGAAGCCAGGCATAAAATATGTGTACATAAATTTAAATATACATATTTTATTTTAAGCCAGCACCCAAAATCTGCTGAAATAAACTTTATGAGAAATTTAAAAATTAATGTTATTTATGTAGCTGGCTACATGAACAAATTTCAATGACCCCTATGTGTTTTTTATAATCTTCGCCTTTAACTAACTACTTTACCTTTTGAGTTGTTTCACAGAAATAATGGATTTACTGCAAGATGAAGGAGTAGAGATTCTGAAGGCTCCTGGGCAGACTTCTGGCTGCCAACTCTTACCATCCTACTAGACCTGGCCTGCCCCAAGGCACATCACCCCTCTTTAAAAAGCTCATGAACTCTGTTACTCCAGAAAACAGATTTGAGGCAGCTTCTGTTATCTGGACTCAATGTCCTCTTATCAAGCAATTCCTTTCTTCCTTGACAATCCTTGCTGTCTCAATAATTGGATCTTTGTGCAACAAGCAACTGGACATAGGCTGAAAGCTCCTTGCAGTTTTAATAACATGTATTGAATCTATAATGTGTAGTATTGAATTAAGAAACCTAGAATACCTTCTTTTATACTATGTCCTTGACTGGACGGTAGATGCAAGTCATTGAGAACTTACAGTCAGTATGCTAAGTGATTGGCATATATCATTTTATTTAAGCTTTAAACAACCCTAAGAGATAGATACTTTATCCGAATTTTTCATGTTAAAAAATCCAAGGCTCAGATAGTTTAAGAACTTTGTCTAAGATCACACAGCTTGCCAAGATGTGTACCTAGAATTCTTATCCATGCCTAACTGCAGAGCTGACACACTTAACTAGTTTGCTGTACTGCTCAAGTAGTTTTAACAAAATAATAATGTTAAAATCAAGTTAGATTTGTTTCCCTCAAACACATGAACTATTTTCTCCTTCAATTTCCATGCAAATTCTCTAATAAGCTCCTAAATATCTACATTTACATGGATTTCAGATTCAAATGCAATGCAATGGTCATGCTACTTGACAGCAATCTTGCCAATTAAGCAGCAGCTCTAATTGGAAGAATTTTGTACTGTGCATACACATTTGCTGTGTTCTCAGTGAGCTTGCAGCTGCTGGCATAGACATCATTAGAATCTAGGAAAACAACTATTTCCAAGTGAACATCAACATAATGCAAAACATGATAAGTCAGGAAGTGAATAAATTTGAATAAAAGTTAGGGAATGGGAAAACAGACTGTAATAAGCCAAAGTGGAGTTCTGCCTGAGGTCTAATGTCAAAGTTGCTCAGGAAAAAGAGGAGTTGGATTTTTAACAGAAGGGAATGGTCATAAATTTTGTTTTGCATTTTACATAACAGAAGTTATAAAGATGATGTCTATTTTACTTTGGTCTCTCTTTTTTATTTTAGAGGTGTTTGCAGGTGTATATTTTAGTATTTAGGTAGTAGAATACTTTCTCTTATGTTTCATGACTCTTTCTAACTTCTCTCAGATAATATATCACTTGATGGGCACTGTTCCTAAACTTTATTTTTCCCAAAGCAACACCATCATAGTTCTTCTGTGGATGACAAGATTGTTGGTTTTACAACCTGAGAGGCGAGTAGAGAAGAAAACATATATTAAAAAAATTTTTATATTTGGTGTCCATGTAAAATTTAAATGTCTCCCTCTTTCCTTTTCTTTTCTTGATTTTTTGCTATGGAAAATATGTATGCACTAATACATAGAGTTTATAATTAATCTCTGTTTGTAATGCATTCTTTTTGCTCATATTTATTACAACAAAGAAAACAAGCTGCATCCTTCTCTTCCTTCCTATTTCGCTTCTTACATCTCTCCCCTACAGTGATTTACCTGACAAAATGTTGTCATGTTTCCCATGATTGGTGGTAAAGATGCACTTCCTACCACTTCACTTATTGCAGATTGTAAATATCCCCATTCACTTTTTACTTCATTCCCTTTAAGCATTTATTCGCAGCCCACTCCGTGGAGACCCATTTATGATCTACACCTCTGTTTCCTCCTGGCTCTCTTCCAACGTTAACACAGCATTTCTTATAATTATCTTGCTTCCTCTCTTCTATTGTCAGCCCAAGTCTTAAAAAGCAGTGGAATTCACTGCCTCCACTTCCTGAGCTTCCATTCATTCCTCAGCCTCCTGCAGTTTGATTTCTCCCAGTCTTACAGGCAAAGCTGGCTGCTCTTGTAAAGCTCAACAATGGCTTCCATCCAATGGACACTTCAATATTCATAATGTCAGGTTTTCCTGACAGTTTGGACTCTGTTGAACACTCTTTATTTATCGACTTTTTCATTCACTTGCAGTCAATATCCCTATGCGTTGTTTGTTCCCCTACACCTCTGACTATTGACGCTTTGTCTTCTTAGTGAGATTCTCCTTTCCCCATTCTGCAATTATGTTTGTTGCTTTGCTGCTGTGTTTCTATCTTTAATTTACTTTTCTCTCTTCATATACCTCTTGTAAAATCTTCTCTCTTCTCATGTTTTATGTATCTAACATGCTTGAAAAAATATATAATGATGTCACACTATCCACAGTATCATCACCTATTAAACATATCACGCATACTAAGCTCGCATGTATAGAGTATGTACTCGGCACCAAGAAAGTTCATATTTCTTGATATTTATTATTGTTAATAACAAATTGCATTCATCTCATTAAATCTTTTACTACAGCCCCTCCAAGAAAGGATTCATCGTTCCCAAGGCTATAAATAAAGAAACCTAATCTCAAAGAATGCAAGTAAAATTTTCAGATAATATCATTGGTTATTGCAAAGATAAGACTGAAAATTAAATTTTTTGACTCCAAAATCTAAAATCTTTCCACTGTACAATTTTGTATTCCTAATCCTTCTGCACAAAGGGTTTACATTCTTTTTTTTTTTTTTTATTGAGACAGAGTCTCACTCTGTTGCCCTGGCTAGAGTGAGTGCTGTGACGTCAGCCTAGCTCACAGCAACCTCACACTCCTGGGCTCAAGTGATCCTCCTGCCTCTGCCTCCCGAGTAGTTGGGACTACAGGCACGCACCACCATGCCCGGCTAGTTTTTTTCTATGTATTTTTAGTTGTCCAATTAATTTCTTTCTATTTTTGGTAGAGACGGGGTCTCGCTCTTGCTTAGGCTGGTCTCGAACTCCTGAGCTCAAACAATCCACCCGCCTCGGCCTCCCAGAGAGCTAGGATTACAGGCGTGAGTCACCGCTCCTGGCCAGGGTTTACATTCTTGCTGAGCAGCTGTAGCATTTAAAAGTGTGGTGTTCAAAGCCTTCTCTGAGGCATAAGCTACCACTTCCCTGATCTCTGCACAATCATGCTCATTCCAACCTTCAAACCTTTCTTTGCCTGCCTGAGAAATTGTCAGGTTTCAGTCTGAAAAGTCTATTCTTAGCGTGTTCATGGCTGAAGACTGACCAGACACACCAGATTAAGGCAAGCATGAAAATGAGATTTACTGAGGAGAGGAAGATAGGGTTACAGGGCAATAGCAAGATACAAGTTTATAGAGCATGATATATATGCCACAGATGATGACCCCCATTGTCACAGCAAAGGAAGAGCCAAAGGAAGCATGCAAAAGAGGGCTTGGTTATGGTTTGTGTCTTGTTTTATGGTGCCTGGATTGGGATCTCCCTAGTGGCTCAGACGTCACTGTGGAACCACTTTGATTGGGCAGGTGGGAGTTTCATTACTGTACATACAGGTCGTTCTAGGTCAATTTCCAGATTCTATGGTACCTATGCTGCTTGGTCTGTGGGCTAGAGAGTCCTCTGCATTCTTTTTCAGCTGGAGTGCTAAGTTCTGATTGGCAGATTCGTAGGGTATTCCCTCCTCCCCTGGGTATGGCAGTAGCTCAGGGAAGGATTAGGGTGAGGCAGGACTAAGATGGGGGCAACAGCACCCACTTTTGTCCCTAGGAGACCTGGAATCCCTCACTATTTACCTAACAAAACGGTGAAGAATTAATTATTCAATGCTTATCCCATCTTAAGTCAGCCCATGTGTCCATCTCTATCACAAAACCTTTTCCTGCAAATATTGAGTGTTCTCTCCCAACTCAGGATTCTTATAACCATTTTCTTTCAGCTCCAATTCTAGAAGCCCTATTTTTGGTGATCTACCATTTCTGTCCTTTTTGTGGGGGAGGGTAGACTTTCCATAAAATTAGAAGCTTGTGGTGGTTAAAGACTTTGTCTTTGTCACAGTACCTAGAAAAGGATAAACAGAGAACTACTGCTCAATAAATATATTGTAAATTTTATTGAATTTAAAATTGAACTAAATTGCTTTGTGACCTCTTTTAATTCTGGAAGATGGAAGAAAAGCTTAGTAATGTAAAACTAATGCTGATGTGCAAGGGAAAGCAACAAATGATTGATTATGCAAGTCTGTAAGAGGAAGTGTTTTTGCAGCTATTCCTAGCTCAGTAAATCAAAAATAGCTTGCCAGATGTGACTCCTAGTTTTCTATAAAATTTATCATTTTCGATATACATTTAAAAAGCAAAGAACAAATTTTATAGATAGCAACACCCAAAGAAAATTAGGCCAGCCATCTTTCCTTATTTTCTTTCTTTTCATCCTTTTTTCCTTCCTCCTTTATTATCTGTCTTTATATACGTGTGGAGCACACTTGTGTATGGACATTGAGCTGAGCTGGGCAAAGTTTCAATTGCTGAACCAACAGACCTCAATATTATAAAGACTTGTAATGCTGATTCAATAACAATAAGAGGTTGAACTTGGTAAATTTTGAGGACCCTTCCAGTTCTATGATTCTGTAACTATTAATGCAGTGTTGGGGCACAGAGAATAACACCCCAAAGCAAACTAAGGACATACTAAGCACTTTGAATTAAAAGAAATCAGAAGGGCTTAGAGGCTACCTCAGAACCAAAAACTTTCTAACCTGCTCCTTTTTCTCCTGTGACACCCACCCCCATCCAGCCCCCCACCCAAGCACAGGGAGAGACTGTCTATGGAATTTTCTTATCTGACTAAAAAAATGTTTTTTTGCAAAAGTATTGCTATTGTCTTAAGACCCCCCTCCGTAGTAATCTCATTAAATAACTAAGAAAGATTAGCCATTAAAGAAAAGAAACTAAAAACCAGCTGTCACCACACCCAGACAGATTTTTTATGTATTGTTTTGATGTAAATTCTGCGAAACTACCTGGGAGGATTTATCTGCATAATAAGACAACTTTTGTTGACAGTGAAGTTCTGCCCCTAATCTTTCCGTCACCTCCCCCAATAGATCTCAAAACTCAAAGGAACTGTCCCCGACATTTTTCTTTGGGCTCATTCACTTCCCTTGAAAGTCATTCACTACCCCTAAAATTACCTGGAGACCCCTATTTCCCTCTCCTTTATGAAGAGGATATTTAAGCCTCAACCATATTTGCAGGACTCTCCTGTCCACATGAATGTTAACAAATTTGTATTCCTTTTTTCCTATTCATCTGTCTATTGTCAGTCATTTAAGTGAAACTTTACAGAGTGAATGGGATGACTTCCCTTTTCCCCTACAGTAATATATTTAATAATCATACTCTAAATATTCAATAAAACCTAAATTCCAACTTGAACTTGATGGCTCTCAGAGTTAGCAACCTCTGCTTTGCAGCTTGCCTGTCTTCTCAGTATCCATATAGTGCTTAATTTTTATTTAACCCCCTGGATGATAGCCTCTCCCCCTATATAGTGCCTCTTGCCCAGACAAACCTGTCTTTCTTCTGCCACAGGATTATATACCTCCAAAATAATATTTTAGGTGAGTATCATCTTTAAAATGATTTTAGCTCTTTACGTTACCTTAAAAACCTAGTTGTATGAATCATGATTTAAAATACAGTCTGTTTGCTTATGTTCTCATATACTGTGCTCAGCTATATTTTATTACAGTGAATTATGAAATGTTGCTGTTTGCAAGATTCATCTGTGGTGGTCATAAAATGACAGATTCCTAGGTCGCACCCCAGATATTCTTGTCCAACAGTTTTTAGCGAGAACTGAGATGTCTAAATTTGTATTAAGCACCCTGTATAATTCTGATGATGGTGATAGCGTTTTCTCTGGAACTAACTTTGAGAAATTCTGATCCTTACCATTTACTCTTGATAACTTTTTGCATGCAGTAAAGTCAAGAATTTCACTTTAAATATCACAAAATATCGAATATCAAAGTGATAGTTATAACTTCAGAAATCTTTTCTGTGTGTGGCGACATGATACTCTTAGGAGTGCAAAACCTTCTTATTTCAACCCAAAATTGTTTGTTGAAAGTTACATTGAAAAATCATATTGGAATACTCATAAAATTGTTCGTGATCTTGTCAGGTTTCAGTGTGAAATGTCAGTTCTTAGTGTGCTCATGGCATAAGAATGATCAGATACACCAAATTAAGGCAAGCACGAAAATGAGATTTATTGAGGAGAGAAAGATAGGATTGTAGGGCAAGAGCAAGATATAGGTTTATAAAGCATGATACGTATGCCACAGATGATGACCGGATGGATCCATTGTTGCAGCAAAAAGGAGAACCAAAGAAAGGGCACAAAAAAAGGCTTGGTTGTGGTCTGAGTCTTGTTTTATGGTGCCTGGATTGGGACCTCCCTAGTGGCTCAGACGTCACCATTGAACCACTTTGATTGGACAGCCGGGAGTTGCATTACTATGCATGTGGGTTATTCTAGGTCAATTTCCAGACTCTATGGTACCTATGCTGCTTAGCATGTGGGCTAGAGAGTCCTCTGAATTCTTTTACAGCTGATGTACTAAGTTATTTATGATTGGTAGATTCATAGGGTATTTCCTCCTCCCCCAGATATGAAGAGAATTAGGGTGGGGTAATTGCACCAAGGCAAAGCACTCACTTTCGTCCCTAGGAGACTCGAATCCCTTACTATATACCTAACAATCTTATATATCACACTTTTCAATATTAAGGACTTAACTGATAAAGTATATAATTATGGCATTACATGATTACTAATTAATGTGCTTGTTAGCAATGGATCTCTCTGAAATCCTGATGTCATCAGGGATGACAGCTCATGCTGAAATGTCACCTTACAAGGTAAAGTACCTTATGCTAAGGTTTTTTTGGAAATGCATCATTTAAATGCTATTGACTGAAATCCAAAACTGAACCGCCATGTACTGAACTGCTTTATACTGAACTATGGCCAGTAATAAGTCAAAGTAAAACAAGTTTCTAATTTACTTTAAAGCTAAAGGTAGTGCATTTAGTTAGAACAGCTCAATACATCAAAAAAATCGACATTCTGAAACAATAAAGCTAAAAGAAGGGCAAAAAATGATAAAAGGGGTAAAAATATGCTTTTATTAGGAAAGAATAGATTAATATAATCTATAATCTCAAGAGACATTGGGCACAGAACATGACTGGTATACTATATGCTCTTATGTACCTAAGAGAGTTGGGCAAAACATACAGGCTCAACAAGTAATTATAGGATATAGTGAAACTATGGGAACAAGTGAGATGAAGAATTTACCTAGTTTTGGGGTTTTGGGAAAGCTTTCTGGAGGAGCTCCTAAGTGGGCTCAAACCTAAAATTGAATGAGAGTTAATTTAATAAAAACTGGAGAGAAAGAGTATTTTAAGCAAAGATATTGAGACGTTTGAAGACTGGATAATGGGAAGAGTATGGAAAATTTGAAGAAATAAATACAGCCCAATGTGGTTGAAGCAGATACAGTGAGGAGAAAGATGGGGAGAAGTTAAGATGGGTGATGTAGCCAAGACAGAAATCATACAGAGCCAATGAGAAACCTTGAAGGGTTTTAAATAAGAATTATTTCTCCAATTACAGGGATCTACTTGTTTTCCAGAGCTGATGCAAACATAAAGATGGAGAATTCTGGTAATGCAAATATATTAATTTTGACCCAGCGAGAAACATAATCAGCCTAAGGAAGGAATTGACTACTTGAGCCCTGCACAGTGGGTGGTGGTTAATAGCTATGTCTTCCTCATTCAACACTGGGATTCTCATTTCTTTGAAAGGGATAATATGATTCTAGTACACAGATTTTACTATCTGGCTACATAAATTCTCCTCCACTCTATACATGCTTTCTCAGTCTGTGAGATGTCTGCCTTAATGAACTGCTGTTTTTCCAACAGTTCTGGTTTCTCAGCAATTATTTCACTCAACAATTGGCTTTTGAAGTTCAATAATTCTCATTTCCACAGCATGTGTTTGAGGAGCAACACATACTCCCACATTACACTCTGACACTGCATCTTTCTAGCAGCATTGTAGCAGCCAGCAATCTCGATCAGCACATATGTTAGAGGCTTGTTTGGCAGCAGGACACGGCATTGTCCTACACTGAACACTCACTTCAGTCAGCATGCATTTCTCAGTACATACCATCCTTCTAATGTCTTTTGGCTTGCTGACATGCCTACTAGAATCCAAATGTTACCAATTACTCAAGATATTATGCATTTCAGAATAACCATGAAAATCAAGGAATTGATTTTGATTATGTAAGTCTTCACTTAAATGTGAACAGAGGAAGTGACTTTATTTGGAGATAAAATTGTTGAAGATGTGATCAGTTAAGATAAGGTCGCACTGCAGTGTGGTAGGCTCCTAATCCAACATCGGTGGTGTCTTTATATAAAGGGGAAACTTGGACATGGACACATATAGAGGGAAGCTGATGTGAAGAGACACAGAGAGAAGACAGCCATCCACAAGCCCAAGAGAGAGGCCCAGAACCCATCCTTCCCTCAAAGCCCTCCGAAGGAACTGACACTGCCAACGACATGATTTCAAACTTCTAGCCCCCAGTACAATGAGAAAATACTTTTGTTGATTAAATCACTGTTTGTGGTTCTTTGTTAACAGCAGTCCTAGCAAACTAATACCATAGCAGTGCTGTCTCCATTTCCAGACTCACAGTCGGTCAATGCCTAAGTTCCAATTAGGACCTCAATTTTTAAAGTAATATTTCAAGGCTAAGTTTGCAGGGACAAAGCAATCTCTTTTCAATACATAATTAGTGCCAACATATTTATATAAAACATGTCCAGTTGGAACAGTCCTGGGAACAAATTAATTCCCAACCAAAAAATAATCCAATTTGTCATTAATTGTAAAAACAATTGACAGAAAGATTGTACAGCCTGCTGCTCTCATATAAACAGTGAAATTACCTTGGCTGTGACAACTAAACAATCAGAAAACAGTAGCTCTAATTAGCATTTTGACATCTATGCATTATGGAAAACCCCGAGAATGCATTAATAAGGTGTACTTTGGATTACTCTTACTTGAAATTATCAAGCAATATTTGTGTGTCTAACAGCTTCATTGCCACTGTCACATTAATTTATGGGAAAGAGTCAAAATCCATATGCCAGATTAACAGCACATCACAGGATTTTGAAAATACCCTTTTATTAGCTACTGAGAAGCATACAAGTACACTTCTGATTTATGCACACACATCTACACAGATAAATTCCACGATGACTCTCGGTAACCAATGCTGGAGTTAGTCATTTTGGAATTCAATCATCAGAAATCTGTTGGATCTTATCCTACATACCTTTGTTTTCCTTGCATCTTCAGGGAGAAAACAACTAACAATATTTATAAGACTAAATAATTATCTTTTTCCAGAAAATTAAAAACAAAACCTCAGTCTTTAGCCTCCTAGTCATAAAATAAAAGCAACCGATTCCATGTAATTCATTTATTCATCATTTATGTATTGAAAGCTAAGAGGTGTCAAGCACTGTTCTCAGCGCTGGAGATGTGGAGGTCAAGAGGCAAGGTCCTTTCTCTTCCCTTAGTGGAGCTTAGGTTCTAGTGAGAGAGAAAGGCAATACAGAAAAAACAAACAAACAAACAAATTAAAACCCCAAACTTCAGGTAATGATATGGGTTATGAAGAAAAATATTGCAGGGTGAGGAGATAGTAAGAGAAGGGGTAGGGGTGGGACAGTGAGAAATTGAGAGTTAGTTGGATGGTCAGGGAAGGCGTCAGCAGGCACATGGATGACATGGAGGAACACACGGTGCACAGTTCTAGGCAAAGCACTTCCCAGGTGGAGGGAACATGAAATGCAAAGTCTCTAAGGCAGAAAATACTTAGGAACTGGAAGATGAACAAGAAGGCCAGTGTGTGTCTGGGGAAGAATGACTGATGGGGAGATCATTAGGGGAGGAGGTCAGAGACGTGAACAGGGGCCAGGGCATGCCCCTCAGCCCCATCCTGGTGTATTTGGCCTAATCATCACATTTAATCAACAACTAGGATAAAGATGCCTTATAAATGTGTTGCTATGGTTTGAATGTCCCCTCCAAAACTCATGTTGAAACTTAATCCCCAACAAGATAGTATTGAGAGGTAGGGCCTTTAAGGGGTGGTTGGATCATGAGGGCTCTGCCATGAATGAATTAATGGATTGACGGATCAACAGGATAATAGTTTATCATGGGATAACCTAGTGATGTTATAAGATGAGGTTAGCATGCTCAGCCTCCTTGCCCTATAATACTCTCTGCCATCTCAGGACTCTCTGAAGAGTCCCCACCAGCAGAAAGATTCCCACCAGATGTGGTCCCTCAATCTTGGGCTTCTCAGCCTAACTGTAAGAAATAAATCCCTTTATATATTATCCAGTTTCAGATATTCTGTTATAAGCAACAGAAAATGGACCAAGACATATGCTTATTAAATGTTAACATTGCAAAAGATAGAAAGGATTCCCTATTCCCTTAAGGATAGGATCATAATTCATTATGATTTAATGAAAAACTTCCTATAACATAATCTCAGTTGTGCCACTAACTTTGTATTAGTGGGAAGTAGCTCGGTTAACATTATATGGGCCTCATTTTCTCTATCATTTGAATAAGGGAATTATAATATATTGTCATACTTGTTTTTCAACTCTGAGATGAATTTAGATAATTTTCTTTTTATAGATTAAACGATAATCCAAATTCAGCAAAATTAAATATAGTAGGAATAAATGGAACCACAGTTGTCTTTAAAACTTTAAATTATATATCAGATACGGGAGTCTAGAAATCCCTGAAAATCCCTAGGAAGTAGGAACTGGCTATAGGTTTAAGGAAACAATATAATCATAAAGAAATATATAATATCAATATCACAGAAGATTAACAAATTCTGATTTAGGTTTTAAGTCTCAATTTGTATCTAATTTTTCAAGTTCTCTAATCCAGTGAATTTCTTTATGATATTTCTGAATATTTCATTTATCATATTGCACCCTGGACCTATTATGATTTTTTTCTTTGGGATATAAGTCACATATTATTAAAATTCCCCCCATTTAAAATGTAAAATTCAGTGGTTTTAGTATATTTACAAGGTTATCAAACATAACTACTATCTTATTTCAGAACATTTTCATCAACCCAAAAGGAAACCTGTGCCCATTACCAGACACTCATTTTCCTCCTCATCATCCCGCCTAGACAATGGTTAATCTATGTTCTGTCCCTGGATATGCAGATTCAGGACATTTCATAGAAACGAAATCACAGAATATGTGGCCTCTTTCATTTAGTGGGATGTTTTCGAGGTTCATCCATATTGTAGTATGTATCAATACATTTTCCTTTTTATGGCTGAATAATATTCCATTACATGGATGTGCCACATTTTATTTATTCATTCATCAGTTGATAAACATTTGGGTTGTTTCCATTTTTTGGCTATTAAGAATAATGCTGCTACAAACATTGATATACAAGTTTTCATGTAAACATGTTTTCTAAGAGTAGAATTGCATCATGTGGTAACTATGTTTAACTTTTTGAGGAATAACCAAACTGTTTTCCAATGTAGCTGTGTCATTTTACATTCTAATCAGCAATGTATGGAGGGTTCTAATGTTTCCATACACTTCCCAAGACTTTAGTGTATTTTTGGATTAATCAATAAAGGAGTTTTGGAAGAGATGAAAAATTAAAATGTTTTTCAGATTACATAATAGTGGAATTCAAATTTATTTTTTTTAATTAAAAAAAATCTTTTAAGTCAGTCAAATTTAGCAGTGGGGAGTCGTAGACCAACTTTAGTGACACTAATGTTACTAAGTTCTGATAACCCACTACCATCTGACCAGTCTGGAATTCAAATGTAAAGAAATTTAAAATGAACTGTGTTTTGCAAACAAATAAAATCAGTCTCTTGCAAGATAAGTATAAAGAAGTAAGGTATGTGAATGCTATTATTGGCTCTTATCGTAGCATATTTGTTTAATCTGTAATATGTTCAGAATCATACCTTATAACTTTTTGTAATTCAGAGACATTTAATGTGTCTGATATCCTAGAATGTAGACTCTGCTTTTCATGAGCTATCCCTTTTTTTCACAATTTCCTGTATTAGAAAAACTTTGTCTCAAATAAATAGATAAATAAATAAACATTTAAAAAACAAACAAACAAAATTACTTAGAATAAGAAATTTCTTTCGCTAGATTCTGGATACTTGCATTTGCTGTTTCTGTTTCTTAGAAAGATTTTTCCTCCTGAGCCTTCACCACTATTAACTTCTGTGGGCTTTCTACTATGATATATACAGAATGTATCACAGCACGTTACAGTGGCTCTTTATCCTATTGGTTCTACAGGGTTAATATCACTGTCACCTGTAGGATGTGAGTTCTGTAGAAGAATAGATTGTGTCTTATTTATATTTATTTGAATATATATGCTCTTGGCCCAAAGCGAGTTCTCAATAAACTTTTATCTGTAACATATGTATGTATAATGAAGACTTAGATTTAGAGCTTTCTTTTAGTAATATGGGTGTCAGAACCTGCACTCTACAACCGTACGTCATCATTTATTAGCTGTGTAAACAAGCGCATGTCAAGTTAATAACCTTTCTGTGCCTTAGTCTTCTCATATGTAAAACGGGATTAATAGATATAATGACTACATGAGATTAATATAAGAATTAAAATGAAATAAGCCATCCAAAGGGATGAGAAAGTGTCTGGCACACAGTGATCATTCAACAAATGTTTTCGATGATGTTGTAATGATGGTGACGATGATGATGGTTATGATTGTGATGATGATGATAATGATGTTGACGTCTGCCATTTGAATAAGATAGTCCTGCATTTTTGGTGTATTTTGGGGCACTGAAGAAAGGGTGAATGGATCTAATATGTAGTAAGCCTTATTACTTTCATGATATTATTTCACTTAATTCATATAACTCATTTTCATTAGTAACGACGTTAAGGCTTAAAGAGAGAAAGTCATTTCTTTAGTTCCCACAGGTTAGAAGCATGTACACATTAGCTGCCAGGCATTCTGTTTAGGACTCTAACGTGGATTATCTTGGATTATCTCCTTTAATTCTGATATCAGCTGCTCTGTGCAACTAAGGATGAGAAATTTCCATACTTTATAATAATAATTGTTAAAATATTGCTTCTGCCTAAACTGTTATAAGGACCTGATACAAACTGAAGCATATCTTAAACGAAAAAAAAGTAGTTTCTTTTCTTTTAGTCCTTGGAATTCTCTGGTGTAATGAAAGAAACTTGAGGTTCGGAAAAAGATAAATGAAGTGTTCCTGCTCTACTTTGCTTTTTAGACAACACTTAAGTGCATCTATTCTTTAAAGGACACATAAACAAATTGAAGCAGTCAGAGGGGAAAGATCAAGATGATGGAGTGACTCAGAAACCGGGTAATATTAAAAACAGTTGAAAGAACCAGGGAGAGAGTAGACTCAAGGAAGAAAATAGTGGCTTTCTTTGAATATTTTATGCTGTGTCATATAAATGAATGTTTCCTTCCCCCATGGGACTACAGTAGGCTGAATTGGAACCATTGGGTATAAGGCATAGAATATTTGTATAAACTTTGTACAAATTTGTGTTCTGCACAATCTTTTTTTGTAGTTATGCAAATTTGCAATATATTTGTACAGTATTTGACCTCAATATATGAAAAGTTTTTCTAATAAAAGAAATTGTGAAGAGAAGGGATAGCTCATGAAAACCAGAGTTCCAAGTTCATAAAGGTGATTTCAAAGGGAATTTAATCCATCTTAAATTACATGACATTAAAGATGCTTTCCAACCCTGACACTCTACAATCCAGGGTAGTTTGTGGAAAATGTATGACATTTCTAGTATCATCAACCTCATTGCCTCTTCCACCTTATTATGGGTAGATTTGGTAATTATTTTGTGCATCAACTGAGAAAGTATCCATCTCTGCTTCTGTTATGATGTGACCAGAAGATACTGTAGAAAGATAATGAATTTGGAATTAAACATACCTGATTTCCAATTTTGAGTTTTGTCATTTACTATTTTGAGGATATTAAGCAGAATTCCCAGGCCTCAGTACTTTTATCTCTGAAATAAGAATACTATTAGTTTAGTAGTAAGATTTAATAAAGTAACATATGTGAAATGCCTACCTTGTGGTGGTGGTCAACAGATAAAACCATCAGTAGCATCTGATGAACAACAGGGAATAAATGCCAAGAGAAAATGTTTAATTCATTTTCCAGTAAAATTTTCATTAAAGTCTAACATATATGCAAACAAGTGCACAAAGTATAATTGCTTGGCTGGCTGTATGTTCTTTAAGTAAGTAGTCTTTTTTAATACAAATAAGTAAATTTTATCTTGCATGTAGAGCATAATATCCAATTTAAGGGAGATAATAACCACACATTGCTTATGCAGTAGTAAAAGAACTCAGCTGGATAGGGTGCATTATCTTTTTAAATTATTTTATTACATATACAAAAATTAGCAAATTATATGAGCATACATTTATAAATTTTGTCAAAGAAAACACCTCGTAACCAGCATTCAGATGGAAAAAACTCCAGAAGCTCCCTTCTGCTGCTTCTCAGTCTCTAACCATAGATTTATTCATGGGATGGTGTATAGCAGAATTTTTTTTTTTGTTTTTATATTTAGTTCTGCATTTAAGACAGTGCTTCTCAACCTAAGCATGCATCAGAAACACCTGGATCTTTTGTTAAACTGGTGCCCCAATTCTAGAGTCTCCAAATCAGTAGGTCTGCAGGGGTCCAAGAATTTGCAATTCTAACCAGTTCTCAGGTGGTTCTGAGCTGTTGGCTCAGGGACCCCACTTTGAACACCATTAATCGATAGTATTCCATTTCATGAATGTATTACAATTATTTATCCACTATTCTCTCAATGCAAATTTGGGATATGACAAATAATACATGCCTGGAAATTCTTATATATGGGCTTGGGTGAGTAGATACATGAATAGATAAATAAATATGTATTATGGTTTATACATATATTTGTACATAATTCATATTGTACAGAAGTTCAAGAGCGGTAGCACTAGCTTGTATTTCCACCAATAAAAGAAAGGCCTAGTTGCTTTACATATGTAACAGTTGTGTCATTTATAAAAGAAATTTCCTACGCTAAATATATAATGGTGTCTTATTGTGATTTTAACTTGTTTTTTTCCTGATAACTAATATTATTGAACATATTTTTCACATGCTTCATTTGATGTCCTCTTTTGAAGTACCTCTTCAAGATGTTTGTTCAATTTATTCCTGATTTTCATATGTGTATATTTTTCTTAATAATTTATAGAAGTTATTTGTCTATTTTTTGGATACAGGGACTGTATATATGGGGTGTCAAGGCCGATGGGGGACAACAGACGCTATCACAGAGATGTCTACGGTCCAGAGCAAAGAGAAATGCACCAGAATAGGTCCCAGTCCTTTAGGATGAGGGAGAAATCTATGAAAGAGCTCCCAAATCTTAAGGGCATTTATGGAAACGAGGGGCATTCTAACTGCAATCTGTGAATTGCCGAGCCCAGAGGGGAGGAAAAGCATCTCCACAAATACCTATGAGTGTAAATCACTTCTGTAAAATGACCCCTTCTCCAACACTCAGCCTTGTGTAACACCATCAAAATTTAGCCAAAGGCAGAGGAAAATGAAACGGGAAGCAGGAAGCTGACCAAGGTTAAGTTTTCCCTACCCAACAGAATAAGCCCTCAAAATGGGAATAAATTTGTTATTTCCTGCTCACTTGAATTTGTGGATAAAAGCTAAGAGATTGTGGATGATATTCTTCAAAGAAGATTTAGTTTTCATAATTTCAATTTTATTTAAAAAATTGAAATTTTAATATTTATTGGAATTTATACTATTTTGTTGCTTCTTTTCCGAATTGTAATCCATGTGTTGGCTTAAATCAAATGCCAGGGCTGGGAAAGTTATAGTGCTAAAAAGCAAATATAGCTGCTAATTTTTGGTGTCTTTGTCATCCACAGCCTTTTGACTGCATTATCAGTCCATTGCACAGTGTGGGGAAAAACAGGATTTCTTCAGTTTGAAATGAGACATTCCATATGTATTAGACCAATAGATGTTGCATATATCTGTTGGGAAGATGCTGGAAGAAGGGAAATAGTAACCTACATTGTCCTTCTTAACACATTAACTGCCACACTAGAAAAAAATTTTTTTTTTCCCTTGGGGCCATGGTGTTTTATTATGAAAATAGATTAAAAGCTTCAAAAACAAAATAATCCTTTCTAATTTAATGAAAATTTTTTACTTTTTATTGTTTTCTGTGCATGAGTTATATGCAACTTGAAAAATAGTTCTCAAGGCTCCCAAGGTAAAGAGATATGTGAGTTATATATGCTTCATGAGGTCCCAGGCTCAATACTAGCATGAGTTAAATACAACTCACGTGGCAATTAAACTGAGTTCCTCATGCCTGTGCATGCCTGACACAAAACCATACTCCATGTCTGTAGTATTAATTTTAGATTAAATTGGCAAATAAAGCATAGCAGTGAAGATCAGAAAAGTAATTTATGAAATGACTAAATCCTTCCCTTAGAACTAGTGACATTTAGAAGTATTTTTGATTGAATAGTTTTAAATCTCTACAACACCAATGCTAGATTAAAATGCAAGCCATGTTCCATGACTAACCTTAGCTGACACCCATGTCTTTTCATTTCCTACAGAGTTGTAATGTTCTTCAGCTCTCACAGCGATTAATGAATGAAAGAATTACAAAACAGAGTAAATTCAGTTAATCACTAATGTTCTAAATTGGAATTCATATTTAAATTGCAGTTCTATTTTTGTAATGAAGGGATACAAAGCATGCAATAGTTTTTTCATTCTATAAACCTTACAGAGATGCCATAGTACATTTAATATAACTTTATAAAAAGAATTTTAAATCAAGAATTATTCAACCATATTCAGGGAAATAAAACAGTGTTACAGAGGAGCTGCTTCTATACTTTTAATTATTAAGAAGATAGAACTGTCTTTCAGCTGCTTCAAAAAGATAATTTATGAAATTGCAATACTTAAAACTATCCAAAACTAAAATTTCTGGCATGTAATATCATATGATACCTTAGATAGAGATAAATATAAGATGAAAATGACTTCTTCCATCTTTTGAGAGCCACGATATCTTGTTTTCTAAAACATGGAGAGCTTCTTTTAAAAAATTATGAAGTATTTAAAGTGTAAAAGTGTATAGAGAACAATATCATAAGTGTCCATGTATTCACGATCTGGTCTGTCACATTTACTTCAGATACTTCATTTTTAAAGAACTGAAGCATTGCAACATTGCCTGTTTTCATTCTCCTCTCCCTGCTTCCACTGTGATTACCATTACTCCGAAATAGGTGTTGCAGCAGATTGCATTTTCCAAAAGTGTCCCCACTAATACCCTGCATTCCATATGTGCTTCTCAATGTGGTCTTGTAATTCCTGCAACAATGGGTAGAGTTAATTGCTCCTTTTTCTCGAATCATGGCAAGTTCCATGACTGCTTTGTCTAATGATAGATGCAATGTTATGTCAGTTTTGGGCAAAGGTTGGCAGTGACTGCTTCTTGATTTTTGAAAGCCAGCCACCAGGTAAGAAGTCCCATGGAGGGGCCCTGAAAGAGGGACCATACTGTGAAGAAAGAAAGAGACCAAGGAGCAGCCTGGCACAGAACTTTCTAGTGCCCCCAACCCAGCTGCCATCCTTTTGCATCCCTATGAAAAATTCAAGCATGAACCACCCAAAGGAGCCCAATCAGCACACGGAAAACAGAATGCAACAAGTAATAAGTTGTTTTTTAAGCCATCATATTTTATGGTGATTAATTACACCATGCTAGAAAATTGAAAGAGGTTTCTGTGGTCTTGCCCCTGTTTTCATATATTTACAGGTATCCAAAAATATGATATTTTTACTTATTTTAAAAATTTACATGAACATATTCTTTTGAAATCTAATCTTACCTGGATTTAAATATTTTTATTAATTTTTCTCATTTATTTCTTTATTATGAAATTTTATGCCCATTAAAGGCATAGCAATAGCATTATGATGGGTAAATATATTGTTGAATGAAAATGAAGTTTGAGTATATTTTTTCCAAGAAAAATTTCTTTAAAAGTGCATTATTTCTCTAATTGAATTGCATAGGTCCTTTGGCAAAAATCCAATGGTTTTATATCTATTTCTGGATTATGTTCTCTTTCATTGGCTATTTGTATTTCTATTCCAATATCAAAATTTATTCGTTCCAGTTGCTTTATATGTCTTTAAACTTTGTTCTGTCTGAACTTTGTTCTTCCTCTAAGTCTTTTGGAATCCACCTTAATTGAACAATCAGTGTCAATTTTAATCTATAGCAAAAATGCTTATAAGAATTTTGACTAGGATTATGTTGAATGGAATTTTTAAATCCATAACCACATCATATTAGATTGTCTTTAATTCATCTTGGGACTTTTGGATTTTCAGTGTTTGGGTTTTATACATTTCATTTAATTTATTCCTAAGTATTTTAGATTTTTAATTTATTTCAGTTTCTTTTGCAGTTATTATTATAGAAGTCTTAATTATAATTCACTGAAGTTATTGTTAAGTATTCTATGTTTTCTGATTCTACTAAAAATTAGATCATTTATTTAATTTTCTTTCCCTGTTGTTTGTTGCTTGTACATAGAAATAAACATGTTAAAAATTTTTTAAAAATTTGTTGCAGAGATTGGGTCTCGCTATGTTGCCCAGACTGGTCTTGAACACCTGTTCTCAAACACTTCTCCTTCCTTGGCTTCCCAAAGAATGGGGATTACAGGTATGAGCAACATGCCCAAACAGAAATAAACATTTCTGTTTCTATACAATCACTTCACTTTTGCCTAAGTACCTACGCAATTCAGTTAGGGGAAGTAATGTATTTCTTAAATTATTACTATTTTTAAATCCATTAATCTGCACACTGAAAATACATTTTGTAAGAAATTTTGTTTATAAAGAGACTCAAAATTTATTTTTGTTTATCAATATATTCGTCATTGTATTATTTTTTATTTCTTCCTCAATTTTCTATTTCTTACGGATTCCTCTTCCTTAAGCCCAGAGAAAATGAAATGACATTTCATTGTTTGTTTGTGACTAATATGTTCACTTTTGCTTTTCTGAAAGTTTTTATTTCTCTTTATTCACTGTATATGGAATTCTAGGCTGCAAATATTATTTAATTGTCTTCTTGTTTCTGAAGTTATTGTTCTGTTTGTGTTGAGAAGTTAACTGCTAGTCTAATTTTTTTTTTCTTTTAAAAATAATATGTCTTTTTCCTTTGGTGAGTTTTAAGTTTTTCCTCATTGTCTTTTGCTTTCAGAAATTTCCATGTAATGTTTCTATACTAAATTTCTGTTTTAAATTTCCATTCTTAAGGCTTATAAGGCTTCTTTAATTCACAGTGTCTTATATTCTGTGGATTGTTTCATCATTTAAAAAAATTCTAATCCACTTTCTCTTCAAATATTTCTGTATCTATACATTTCTGATTCTCTTTCTGTTAAACTGGACCCCAGTTAAACGTATCTATCTTCTCACTGTGATTTATATGCTTTTGTTTTTTTTCCCCTCAT
>CAUYSK010006746.1:0-79025 GCA_963575035.1 Avahi laniger | reverse complement strand
CTTCCTGATTGATCTCTAGATATATTAACCCTTGGAAAGGCTGATGGTCCTACAATCTCAGAGCTAAAGGGGGTCTTGTATGTAACTAAAACATTTAAGGATGTCTTAAATGGCTGTCTTTTATCTTACAGGGAAAGCATACCAAATATAAGCATGATGCGGGATAGCCCCAGTGGTCTGGTTAATAAAACAAAGGACATTGCAGAAAGTTAGTTATCAGAGACCTTGAAAGATTTGTACAACAATGCATTACAAAGAACAGCCATTTTAGCTTTAAAATTGCAGGATTAAGCAACCCTGGAAGATTTAAGAAACTTAAAAAAACCCTAAGATAATAAGTGGAAATCCACAGGGGCCTCTTTGGGTGCCCTATTGATTCTGCTAATTCAACAAGGGATAATTGCAGAAAGTTACTGGATACATTTAAAACTCCCTAAAGCACAAGGTTTCTATCAAATACTGGCCTATGGGCAGAGGGTCTGCAAAAGGCTCTTTCAGCTTGCATAGGAAAATAAGCATTGGAGTTTTAAGCCTCAGAGTGCTTATGTGAAGCATCTTTGATTGACCAAAAGATACAAAACAACTGTGCTTCTAAACCAAGTAGTGTTTGCCTATAACAGCTCTACAAAAGGATGATCGTGTATTGCGTGTACTAATCCAGAGATAATTCTGCCACTCAATGATGCTTTGAAACATAAGCAACTGTAATTTTATCAATATATTCTGAAAATTAAAATCCAGTAAGAGCGTATAGCTATTTTTTTCAATTGCACGGGCTTGTAGTTAGGACACATTTTTACTTACATAAGAGGGGCTTGATTTTTCATTTGTGATTTTGCAAAGGATCTTTGTTAAGGTTGATTATTAAAATGTTTTTGCTTATTGATTCTTAAGGACTGATGAGGTGCTAAATATTTATCTCTACTCTTGTTTTCTCAGCTCTAACTAGATAGAGGACACCTACAAAAAAATGAGGTGATAATTAAAATATTAAAATATTGTTACTGTATTAGGTGAAGGAGTTTGGACTTTGAGGACAAAGTGATATTTCCTATTTCATCCTCTTTCCCCACCTAGTCTTTGGGCATTTTTTTTTTTTTTTAGGAGTGTTGGCTATTTTGAGCAGAGCTTTACCTATTGAACCACATGGAGAATATTGACCTTTCATATACCCCAAATCTCAGCAAGCCAGGGCTGAGAGAGTCTTAACTTTATTTCAAAGTGACAACAAAAAATTAATGAAAATTTCTGTGCAACATCATCCAGGTGAGCAATAACTCCTGGTGCTCCCCTGTTATTCTTGCAGAAACTAAACCTTCATATACACAGTTCTGTATACCTGTATGTAGAACTCAGATTTCTAAACAAGAAGAACTTAACTGGACCTTTTTTCTACCATAATTTATATTTTTACTATTAAAGAACTTTGAATTTTTTTCTAAACAGGGAAATCCAAATATAAAAAGCCTTGATATTGCTTGGAATTGAATTTTATGTATATGGAACATCATGATCTTTCTACAACTTGGTTTATCTCTCTCTCTGTTCCCATTATTAAAGTTTGCTCAACTTTTGCAGGATTACCCAGGGTCTCTCTATTAATAATTTTTGTGTTTATGCTATTTTCTTCTTTGATTTATATTTTATCATCATTGTAATCCCATCAACTTGATTTGCATGCTCCCTTGTTTAAAGTGATACATAAAATAAGGTTCTATGCCTTGTAGAGATTGAAAATTCTATCCTGGCATAATTGCTCAATCAGAATAATACTATCTATTTCAGTCCTATACTATCATTATCTAAGGAAAACTCACTTAAATTAATTCACATGTTCTGTAATATATATAGTGTATATGTTAATTGGGTGCAAGTGCATGTATATATGTGGGCATATGTGTATGTATATATGTGTGTGTATTCAGATTAACATAAGGTATTGAGACCACATATCCATTTATAGTTTCTCCCAATGTACCAATGACATGACTATAAAGATTTTTGTTTTTAAGAAAAAATTCATGTCAGCCCTGAAAACTCTAATGGGTACCAGTAGTAGGTGACATGTTTTGGAGAATTTCTGAAAGGCAGAAAAGAAGATAAGATTGTACTGATGGATATATGGGGAAGAGGAAGCCAAAGATTAAACATCCAAATGAAAAAGCTGTAAGCAGAGGTAGAAGCATAGGTTCTACAATGCACTGAGAGTGAGCAGGTCCTAAGTGTCCAGGCAGAGTAGTCTAGAGAGCTGCAATCAACAGAGCTAATCGAAGGGCTGTCTGTAGCATTCAGTAAATACTGAGAAGGTAAATCCTTCCAATTTTCCCCTTCACTACCCAAGTTTACAGAGCTCTGGTTGCAGCACTTGGCTTGACCTGAGTAAGACACTAGAAAGCTGCTTTCTAAAGAAAGTGGCAGACACATGATGTGGCTATTGGGCTTGGATCGAGGAATAGCAGAATTCAACGCAGAAGAATAAATCAATAAAGGCAGCTCCATAGTGCTACTCAGGGGTAAAGCACAGTGAAGCTGCTCCCCTTGGTGGGAAGTCTCTCTTTTTTTTAAAATTTTATTTTATTTATTTATTTATTTGTCATCATTTTTTTAAATTTCAAAATATTAAGGGAGTACAAATGTTTTTGGTAACATGGATTGCTTTGTAATGCTCAAGTCCCAGCTATAGGTGTGGCCATCACCCAGATAATTTTCATTGTACCTGTTAGGTAGGTTTTCACCCATCTCCTCCTCGCCATTTTCCCCTGCTTGAATTCCACTGAGTTTTACTTCCCTCTGTGCACATGTGTTCTCATCGGCTAGTTCCAATTTAATAGTGAGTACATGTGGTGCTTGTTTTACCATTGTTTAGATACTTCCCTTAGAATAATGGTCTCCAGTTCATCCAAATTGTAGCAAAAAGCATTAGTTCATCCTTTTTTATGACTCAGTGGTACTTCATGGTACACATATACCATATTTTGTTAATCTATTCATGAATTGATGGGCACTTGAGTTGATTCCACATCTTTGCAATTGTCAATTGGGCTGCAATAAACATTCAAGTGTAGGTGTCTCTTTGATAAAATGACTTGTTTTCCTTTAGGCAGATACCCAGTAATGGGATTGCTGGATTGAATGGTAGGCCTATTTTAGTTCTGTAAGGCATCATCATACTATTTTCCATAGAGATTGTACTACTCTTCAGTCCCACCAAGAGTGTTTAAGTATTCCTTTTTTTCTACATTCACACCAGCATCTATAATTTTGGGATTTTTTGATAAAAGCCATTCTAACAGGGGTAAGGTGACATCTCATTGAGGTTTTAATTTGCGTATCCCTGATGATTAGTGACATTGAACATTTTTTCAGATTTATTGGCCATTTGTCTGTCTTCCTTTTAAAAGCTTCTGTTCATGTCTTTTGACACTTTTTAATGGGGTTATTTGTTTTTTTCTTGCTGATTTGTTTGAGTTCTTTGTAGATTGTGGATATTAACCCTTTATCAGATGTATAGTTTGTGAATATTTTCTCCCATTTTGTAGGTTGTCTATTTGGTTTGTTGATTATTTCCTTAGCTGTGAAGAAGTTTTTAATTTAATCAAGTTCTATTTATTTATTTTTATTGTTGTTGTGATTACCATTAGGGTCTTAGTCATAAATTCTTTGCCTAGGGCAATATCTAGAAAAGTTTTTCCTATATTTTCTTCTAGAATTCTTATAGTTTTGTGCCTTATATTTAAGTCTTTTATCCAAGTTGAATAATTTTTGTGATTGGTAAAAGAGATCGATCACAAAGTTTATCAGACCTACAAAGGAGAGCTGGTACCCATACTTCAGAAATTATTCCTTAAGTTTGAGAAGGAGGAAGTCCTTCCAACTCTTTCTACAAAGCCAATATGACCTTGATACCAAAGCCAGAAAAGAAAACGACAAAGAAAGAAAACTATAGACCGATATACCTTATCAATATAGATGCAAAAATCCTCAGTAAAATACCACCAAAACAAATTCAACATGACATCAAAAAAAAAAAAATAATCCACTATGATCAAGTGGGCTTCATCCCAGGTATGCCAGGATGGTTCAACATATGTTAATCAATAAATGTGGTTCATCACATAAACAGAAGCAAAAACAGAGACTATACGATCATCTCTATAGATGCAGAAAGAGCATTCAACAAAATCCAACACCCTTTCATGTTAAAAACAGTCAAAAATTAGGTACAGAAGGAATATATCTTAAAATTAGAAAATCCATATATAGCAGACACACAGCCAACATCATACTGAATGACAGAAAGTTGAAAGTGTTCTCCCTAATAACTGGAACAAGACAAGGCTGCCCAGTGTCACCACTTATATTCAACATTATGCTGGGAGTTCTAGCCAAAGCAATCAGGCAAGAGAAAGAAATAAAGGGTAACCAAATTGGGAAACAAGAGGTCACACTATCACTTTTCATTGACAATATGATCATATATCTGGAAAACCCCAAAGACTCCACCAAGAGACTCCTGGAATGGATAAATAAATTCAGGAAAGTCTCGGGTTACAAAATCAGTCTACAAAAATCAGGATTTCTATACACCAATATCAGTCAAGCCGAGAGTCAAATCAAAGACTCTTGATTTCCATTCACAATAGCTACAAAGAAAATAAAATATCTGGGAATATACTTAACCAAGAAGGTGAAAGATCTCTACAAGAAGAACTATGAAACACTGAGGAATGAAAGCACAGATGACACAACAAAATGGAAAAATATGTCATGCTGATGGATTGGTAAAATAAACATTTTTAAAATGTCCATACTACCTAAAGTGATTTATAGATTCAATGAAATCTCCATCAAAATACCAATGGCATATTTCACAGATCTAGAAAAAATAATTCTATTCTTCATTTGGAACCAGAAAAGATGCTGAATAGCCAAAGCGACCTTAAGCAAAAAGAACAAATCTGGAGGCATCATTTTACCAGATTTCAAACTATACTACAAGGTTGCAGTAACCAAAACAGCATGATACTGGCACAAAAATAGAGACACAGAGCAATGGAACAGAACAGAGAACCTGGACATAAAATCATCCACATACAGTCAACTGATCTTTGACAAAGTAGGCAACAATATACACTGAGAAAAAGAAGCCCTATTTAATTAATGGTGTGGGGAAAATTGGATACGCATATGCAGAAGAATGAAACTGCGTCCATATCACTCTTAGAGTGAAGTCTATCTTAACTTTGGGTATTACAGGAGTTTTGAGCTGGCAGCCTGCCTTCCCTCATGTTGCCTTATGCTCCACAATGGGAAACCCAAGTCATGGTAGGAATCACTCTTATACCATGGCCCTCTCTCATGCCTTCTATTTAAGGGAAATTTATTTTGGTTAAAGAGTTAGAAGAAATAGATTTAAGAAAATAAATAAAACAATTGACTGAAGGAAATACAGGAAACTAGTGAATCAAAAAGAACATATTACCCATTATAATTAATAATCTGAGAGAAAAGTGAGAGAATATAAGACCATATCTTGTATATATATCCATATCCATACATAATACAAGACCAGATTACTATGAATTAGGAGCAAGTATAGAACAAAAAGAAATAATTCTTGCTAATTAAAAATATGATTGCCAAACCATGGTCTGACTGATATTATATAATTATCAGTTACTGTCACCTATTGTCAAATAAATGAAGAAAGGAATAAATTAATATGTAAAGAAAAATTCAAAATTAGATACATTATTCTGAACTTTTAGACCTTCAAGTATAAAGAGAGAATTCAAAATCTTCTGGAGAAAAAATCAGAATATCTAGAAAGACAAAATTTTCACTTTGGTATCAGGCTTCTAAGAGTAATACTATTAAATAAATGCTAGGAATTAATGAAAGAAGGCAAATACTCAGAATTTGTATCTGGAAACTATAAATCATATATGGAGACAAAGTAAGCATATTTTTAGTTATGCAAAGATAAAATGTTTAGTTTTGTACAAATCTTTAAAATATTAGTTAACATGATCCAATAAAACAATAATAAAAGAGAAACCGAACAAAAAAGGAAATATCCGACCCAAACAATAGGCATAACCCACAATTTTATTTGAAAAAAAAAATCCCAGAAAAAGAGCTTTGCAACTGAAATAGACTCTATTCTGTCTTACTTTAGATCAATAAATAAAAGGAGATTTTTGAAAGCTGCCATTTTGAACTCATGGAAGAAAAAATCAAAAGTCTTTGAAGCCCTGTGTAACAGTAAGATGAATCTATAGTTTTCTTCTATCCAGAAGGTAATAAAAAAGTAATTAGATCTTTCAGGAAAAGAAAAACAAGAACATCATGATTCAAATATGAAGCAAACTAAAATGTGACATGTGATGCAATGTAAAAAAAAGGAATCTATTTGATTGTAATGCTTGGGTGATTCTATGTTAAGTGACATAGATTTACGAGGCTAGAATTATGCTTTGGTTTCTGACTCTACTCATTCTATTCAATACTTTGGGAAACAACTTTATATCATCAAAACGTAAATGATTAAAGATTTTCAATGTTTTCAAATTACTTTAGAAAAATTCCAGAAGATTTTTTTTTTTTTTTTGAGACAGAATCTCACTCTGTTGCCCGGGCTAGAGTGAGTGTCATGGCGTCATCCTAGCTCACAGCAACCTCAAACTCCTGGGCTCAAATGATCCTCCTGCCTCAGCCTCCTGAGTAGCTGGGACTATAGGCATGCACCACCATGCCCGGCTGATTTTTTTTCTATATATTTTTAGTTGTCCAATTAATTTCTTTCCAATTTTAGTAGAGACAGGATCTCGCTCTTGTTCAGGCCTGGTTTCGAACTCTTGAGCTCAAACAATCCACTCGCCTCGGCCTCCCAGAGAGCTAGGATTACAGGCGTGAGCCACCATGGCCAGCCCTTTTTTGAATTATTAATGTAATGGATTATATAACAGAAATCTTGACAATAAACTAACCCAATGTGCCTATAGAAAAAATATTTGAACTATTTGTTATTCTTTAATATAGTGCTGGGTTCAATTTATTAATATTTTACTAACTTCCTATATTCCCATTTATAAATTAAATTAAATTTTCTCCTTTCTTCCCTCCTATTATTCTTCTATTCCACTTTCCTTCTCTCTCTTCTTACATTCCTTTCTTCTTTCCTTCCTTTTTTCCTTTCTCTGCCATGTTTTAGAATCAGAGTTAGGCTAGCTTTATAAAATGAACTGAATGGCTTTCTATATTTTTCTCTGTTCCAGACATGGAAATTTCTCAACAGTTTGAAAGAATTTTTCCATAGAGTCAAGTGTTACAAAGCTTTTTAGTAAAAAATTAGAGAGTATTCTATGTTTAGTTTTACAAGGGTTTTCATGATAATATGACTGCTTAAGTTTCATATTTCTAGACTCAATTTTTGGTAGCTTATACATCCCTTTCAAAACATCTGTTCCATCTAGATTTTCAAATATGCCCACACAGAAATGTATAAATTATTTTTTATTATTAAAAATACCTCTTAGCCCTATCTTTGTATTCAAGTTTTTTTTCTCTTTATTCTTTCAAAAGTCCAAATCTTCATTTTTTAATTACATTATATTTCTTCTTTCTACTTCATTCATTTCTCGGTTTTTTTTTTAAGAATAAAAACTCTTGTTTCCACTCTTTTAGATTTGCTTTGTGTTTTAATCCCATCTTCTTGTGTAAAGGCTTGGTTCACTTATTTTTATTTTAAATAAAAATAGGAATGAAAAAAGAATGAAAGCCGTAATTTTTTTATTGCGGTTTTGATAATCTTATAAGTTTTGATACTAAATATAGCATGCACTGAAAAAATGCAAACTCTGCAGACAGATTGTTTGTTTTCAAATCCAGCTCCATCTCTTACTCTCTGAGTGACCTTGAGCCAGTTACTTGACCTCTCTACCTCAATTTGTTTAAATGTAAAAGGAAAGTAATAATATCCACCTCACAGTTTTTAAGAGGATTACATGAGGTAATATATGCAAACTAATTATAGTAGTGATTGAATTATAGTGAGTGTTGAATAACACCTATGATGTTACTTTTTATTTTCTAAACAGTCTGTAATTTTATTTTGAATGCTATTTACCTCAATTATTAGGGCTTTAATGATTTTTATAAATTGCTACTTTTATTCACTGCGGCTAGAGAATTTTGTCCGTAAAACTTGTGGCAATGTAGCTCTTAGGTAGATGGATGAATGAGGAAGGGAATTATATTTACTGAACATTGCTAGACATTTTGTTCCATATGTTTGTTTTTAGAACTCTAATATGGGAATGCAAGAACCTGAAACATATTGATCTGTTATCCAATCCTGTAATTTTTTCACCGTGAAATTTCTTAGTACGTATTTTATCTTTGGAACACAAACACACAGACACACATTCACCACCTTTCTGGGCTTGCACACCTGCTTGGCTCTTTTCCAAAAAGCAGTTTACTGAAAACAGGAGGAAGACACTGTGGAATTACACAGGTACTAAACAGACATTCCTACTATTCACAGATATGGTTTTGAAAAAGGAAATCATTATCTCACAGGGTTTGTAATGACTTAACAAAGAAGGGGACCTTCCTCTAAAGTTAATTCCAGGATGCATTTCTCATCAGAAACCAAAAAAAAATGTTATGTTAGAGAACCAAATAAGCTGTGGGTCAACATTTAACACCCATTTTGTTTAAGAGATGGCTTAAGTGGTCTGCTCTGATGTGTGCTGAAAGGTCTTTCTTAGCTAAAACATTCTTTGAGATTTTTTAAAAAATTTATTCATTTGTTCTATTTATTTATTTACAATATTTGTATAAATTTACTGGTTACAACTACCATTTTGTTACGTGGATATATTGCATAGCGGCGATGTCTGGTCTTTTAGTGTAACCATCACCCGAATAATGTGCAATGTACCCATTAAGTAATTTCTCATCCCTTGCCCTCCTCTTACCCTCTCACCCTCTGAGTCTCCAGTGTCTACCATTCCACACTTTATGTTCATGTGTACACATTACTGAAATCCCACTGTAAGTGAGAACCTGTGGCATTTGGTTTTGTTTCTGAGTTATTTCACCTAAGATAATGGCCTCCAGTTCCATCCACATTGATGTAAAAGACGTCGGTTTTCATTCTTTTTTGTGACTGAATAATATTACATTATACACACACACACACACACACACACACACACACACACCCCACATTTTCTTTATCCAATCGTCCATTGATGGACACTTAGGTTGGCTCTCTATCTTTGCTATAGTGAATAGTGCCGTGATAAACATACGAATGCAGGTATGTTTGGATCTTTTTATTGGCTTCCTTGATTCCTTTTGTTAAGACACTAGTTCTCAGTTTTGGCTGCTCACTTTTAACCACCGGGGGAACTTTAAAAAAATATACCAGTGCCTGGGTCTCACTCCAGCCAAATGAATCAGAATCTCGGTGGCTTTGAGAGACTTGGACATTTTAAAAAATGATCTCCAGATAATTCTAATGTGTAGCCATGTCTGAGAATCATTGAGTTAAGATATTATTTCCTTAAAATCCCCAACAAAAATTACATATTTAAAGCATTGCACACAATCTTAGCTATTAGCTTTGAGTCATCTTCCAGTTTCACAGAGAACAGAGAGACTGAAAGAACAGGCTATAGGACAGATAGCCTTCATGGAGGGACTGCAGAGAGCTTGTGGTTTGGATACCTCGGCAGAAGGACAGAACTGGACGGGTACAAGGGTGAGGGACGCTGAGCGGTTACCACTAAGGTGGGAACGTGGGGCCATAACGAAGACCCTATGGCAGGGAAACGTGAAGGAGTCAGATGGAGGAAGTGGGTTGCAAAGTGGAGAACGAGGGGAAAGTTAAGTAATATCTTGGCCAGGGCCTGAATGAAATGCACAGGACACTATGATGCTAGAACCTTTTGCAGACCAGAGCTCACTCGGTTCTCACAACAAACCTCTAAAACAGATGCAATTTCCCCCATGCTAAAAGGAGAATGTTGAGGGATAGAGCCCTTAATGAACTTTCCCACTAACTCAGTAGGTAAGGTGGATTTGAATCCATGCTTTCTCTAGCCAGGTGTTTCCTTGGTGTGGTGCCAGGGAACCGCAGCATCAGAGTCACCTGGGGCTTCACCCCACCTTCCCCAGACCTCCTAAAATTGAATCTTGGGCCCAGGAATGTGAACTGTGATGAGTTCTTGGTGTTATAGTTATGATTCTGAATGTCTGAGGCCCACTCTCCTACCTCCCAGTGCTTCTCAAACTTTAATGAGCTTATGAACAACCCGGGAGTCATGTGAAAATGCAGATTCTGACTCAGTGGGTCTGGAGTGGGGCCTGAGGTTCTGCATCTCCAAGCTTTCAGATGATGTCAAAGCGTTGGCCCTTGGAGCACATTCTGAGTAACAAGGTCCTATAGTATGCTGCCCAGACCTCATGCCTACTAAGGACGAAGCCTGAATCCCAAACAGCCAGGATTCTGGGAGCAGCTAGACTAGCCTGGACGCGCAAAGGCCGTGACTGCTAATGTCTGCTCAGCTGGCTTCTCGCCAAGGGAGCAGGCTCAGCTTGCTCGTCTGTCGGAGGGAGAAGCCAAAGCCATTGGTGAGCACCTGCTCCGAGCCCTCAGGAAGCCAGCGCTGAATTTAGCCCCACAGCAGCCGAGCTGCCTAGAGACAGGATTTGAAGACAATTGCCTGGAACCCACAGTCGGGCGCAGGCCCCAGCACACAGCCTGTCACCAGTCCTGCGCATGCCAAATGACTGGACCTGGGAAACTGCAAGGAAAATAGCTACCCACCAGGAGGTGGGGGGTTGGATCTTTTTAGTACTATTTTTTAATCGGTACAACATTTGTGATCTATTACTGTGATTTTTAGGTTTGCCCAGTGTGTGGGCTTTATGGGATTTCCCCCTCCATTTGGGAATAGTTCAGATTTCGGAGTTTCATTCTGTTACCTTCATTCCTCGATCACAGAAACAAAGGCACTGATCGATAACTTGTTACTCCATGAAGGAAAGATATTTGTGCTTCTCTGTTATCTCAAAAAAAAAAGGCTTGGTTCTTTCTGAAAAATTAATCACCCTATCTTTTACACATTTAAGCTCTTTGTCATTGCATGGGAAATTATCTGTTCCACACTTAAATCAAGCAAAAGCAAGTCCATATGCCCGGTCCTTAATCTTTCTTAGTTTTCTTCCAATTAGATGCAATCTTTTTCCAATACTCTAATTAATACTTCCATAGTAAATATTAGGCCTTATAAGAGAAAAATCATCTGTAATAGAGTCATATCGAGCCAAACAGGATTTTCAAGCTCTTGCCCTTAATCTTTCTTTCAATTTTCTGCCATTTAGAAACAATTTTTCCCCAACACTCTAATGAATGCAAATGATATTCGTGATTAGTTAGTATTATGCTAATCTGAGCCTGGAATTTACCTAAATCTGCATGGTGTTGTCTGAGCACCAGATTGCTTTGGGTTTCTGAGGAAAATTACATTAGCCTGCCAGATGTACAAAACATGATAGAGTAGAAATCTGAGCAAATAATCAAGATTACATTAGTTTTGTTTCTTAATGAACAACTGTTGGCATTAGGGATTACAGACAAATTATGGGTTTCCTCTCTGAGCTCAAGCAGCTAAGCAGCTGTTGGGAAGGTCCCCTTTTTCTGACTACCCCTAAATAGATTGGGAGCCACTAAGGCAGGGGAAAGCATCTAAAATTTCACATAATTTAATTTGTTCCATTACAAAGTAACCATCACTCCAAGGCCCTCAGCTAACCTCCAAATTTCCCCCCACCAACCTCTCTCTGGAATGCGGGAGCAATTCAAGTGAGTATCTGGGGCAGAAACTCAATGTGTTTTTCTTTTCTCCTGACTCGAAGGGATGAGGGTTACATGCCTCCAAGGTGTACCTGCTTTCTGTACCCTTTGGGCCACTTTCCAAAAGGGTGCCTGCTAATTCCTGCTACTTGGGTGACACAGATGGAATGCTGCTGATAAGGATTATGTAGGTAACACAGTACATCTGGCTAGGGTCTAATAGGCTGGATCAACCAGAAACTTGCAGAAACAGCGGCCATCTGAGCTTAGACCCCTGTCCTATGTTATTTGATCTATGTCTGTGTAGTTGCACTATAATGAAATCCTTGTCCTGCAGTGGATATGTAGTGTGTGGTAGTGGTGGTGGTGGGGGTGTGCGTGTGTGTGTGTGTGTGTGTGTGTGTGTGTGTGTGTGTAGGTAAGGTGATTTAACAGCCCATGGCCCTGTTCCTGGACATTTTTCCTTTATATTAATCAGCAAAATAGCAGGGCTGTTGGTGTGGGTTTTTCTGCTCAATTTAAGTGCCCTTGCAGCATGGTGCCCTTTAGCATGTGCTATTTACAGGTCCAGAGCCATGCTCTCTCTTGCCACTGGGCCTTTGCATGTGTTGGTCCCTCTGTAGGAATTAGTCCTCTCCTTTCTCTTATTTGCATCTGGAGAAACTGCACCAACTTCAAGATGAGTTAGTGCCTCTATTATATATAATGTTTCCAGGACAGTCAATACCTCAGCAGCAAAGAACTTACCACATTGTATTCTACACTAGATGTAAGCTCCATGAGGAAGGAAACTAAGTCTGCCTTGTTCATACTGCATTTGTTGTAAATATTCTATGAAAATTGATTGACAGAATGAATAAATTTATGTAGTTGCAAATGCAGTGTTGATAGAAAGGGAAAGGTTTGGGTCTATCTACCACTGAAAAGATGGATGTTCTTAACAATAAGACGTTAGTAACAAGGTCATCACAGACAGTTTTGTGTAGAGAGTAAAGACCCCTTAATTGATGGCCCTATGTTTTGGGGCAAGATAGGTAACGAAGGACGAGTGTTTATGTTTATGGACACAGGTAGCTCTTGACTTCTAGCTGGCTGAGCAAGGCTGCCTTGAGAACTGAACTTCTTTTCCTGCTTCCTGTACTCACCTCTATGGCTGTTCCCCAAAATTTACAGGCTCATTGCTGGTAAGAGTCTTCCTGAGCAACACCACCCATTATTGAAGTGGACAACGCAGGTTGCCCAGCTGTCACCAAGATCTAGTATCCAGTGGTGAGGTCGGGGATAGACTGGCAGGACAGAAGGAACAGAGTAGAAATGACCAAGGGGAGTAGGAAGAAAATATCTGTTAGGTCCTCCTTCCATCCTTACTCCCAACCCTGCTACTTGTGTCCTGCAATTTCTGGGCTCAAGAGAACCATGGGAAGAAACTCAAGAGAAAAAAGATAGAGAAAAGGGGAAACCAAGTCACAGAAGAAGGAAAGCTATAGAACTGCTTCCTCTCTTCCTTGCCCATACGGGAGAATGAAAGAGAAATGGGTTGGAGAGGAGGGAGGAGTAGGGGCCTCTCCTGCACCTTCTTTGGATTCTCCAGGAGCCCCAGGCCATATTTTTGATTTCGACTCTCCTTTCTGACCTGGTGTGGTGCAGTCTATGCTCAGCCACTGGAGATGGGAGATTCTCACTCCTCTGCTGAGTAAGGAGAAAGGAGGAACCATTACTGCTCCTGGTACACTGTGGGTGAAATCACCTTTGATGGGTCCTTTGAGGACCTACTGAACACATTACAAAATTTCTAAAGAATGGCCTATAGTGAGCTTTTAGGGCACAACTCATTTATAAGTCGCATGCATGGTGGCGGTGGTGGGGTATGACAATGAAAAGGAGAACTGACTTAATTTGTGTGACTAAAATTGTGTGTCTTGTATTCTCAAAGCACTAATAATGGGCTAAGAGACCAGAACTTAAGGCAAGCTCAACTTCATTCAACAAGTCTATGGAATAACCCCCTCTACATGGTACTGAGGCCGGGAGAAATTGAGAGAGGAAAATATATGGCTAAATAAAATCGGGTCTCTGCTCTCCAGAAGTTTACCATAAGTTCTGGGGAAAGAAAATGAAATAAGTAATGCTAGTAGTAAATGGACTAAAACAATTAGGAGCTCAGAATCTAGGAGAAATCACATTGTCAGAACAAATGAAAAGTGAATTCTTTGTGGAACTTGGTTGAGCTATTTGTTCAGTTGCCCTTAAAGCCACTGACCTGACTGCTAAGAATCATTTCCCCCAGTTGTAGTTTCTTTTTGAGGGCGTGGGAGAAAGATAGGAGTTGTTTTTGTTTCGAACCTTATTTGTATTACTCACTCATTTGAAAATATTTTATTGCAGAGCACTGTGATTATGCTCCATTAGCAATTAGTTAATATTAGTGTGAGTACTGCCATATGCCTGGCATATAGCACATTAACTCATATGTTTATGCATGTGAACTCATTCAATCCTCACAATAATCTCACAGAGCAGATCCTGCTACTATCCCCACAGAACAGTCAGGGAAACTGAGTCACAGAGAGGTTAAGTCATTTGCCCAAGTTTATCCAGCGGGTCACTGGCATATTTGGGATTTGAGCCCAGCCAGTCTGGCCTTAGAAGCCCAGGCCCTTAAGCACGATGCTCTTCTGCCTCTCTATGTAATCTGAAACACTCTCCAAAAGATGTTTTTATATCCCATATTCTCTTCCATTTTAATTTTAGCTTTTCCTCACTTCTCTATTTTATAAACGTCATAAAATTCAGATTGGTGAAAATATGAAGTCAATATTCTAAAGAAAATATTTATAATTTTTAACTTTCCATCATTCCCATGAGGATATATAAAGTGCAATAGATATTACCTTACATAGTATCTAAGATTTCCTTCTGCCAAAAATGTCAGGGAAAAAAATAACACCTATCTATCTGCTTTGATTTTTACAAAAAGGCCATTTCTTTATATTTTTTTGTACACATTTTTCCCCTAAAACTCTCCCATCTCATTCCATCACTTTATTTACAAAACAAGGGTCTGTTCTAATAGGTGCTATTTCCCTAATGAAGATAATAACTCAACATGCATTATGAACACTGACCCAGCCCAGTAGCCATTACCCACTTTGTCCCCTACCTGTCCTCCCAAGGGCTGACTGACTCTTTTGTACTTCGAGAAGCTCAGAGGAGAAACACCCCAATGGAATGTTCTGCAATAGTGCCACAGACCAAAACCACAGTCCCCCAAATAATCACTCTCTTCCAATGAGTATGAAATTCCTTTAAAAGGTGGGACTCCAGTAATGAAAGGCCTCCAAACACAAGAATCTGAAGCACTCCTGTGCAGATATTACATTCAGCATCTACAGAGAACTTTTGCATTCACTCAGCATTTTCCAAACCATGTGTCACAACTCATTAAGGGGTCAAGATAACAATTTAGTGAGATAGCACTTTATTTAAAAAGATGAAATAGAATAAAGTAAAAAAGTATTAAAGTACATTTCAGATGCTAAGGGTAAGATTGTTTTATGAGTATATTATTTTAGTTCTATGGAATTATATGTGCATGCTAGGTTATGATCGAAAATCCCTGAATTTCATTTGTTTCTTGCTCATGCTCAGAAGCCAGTTTTGGGACATCCACCTAGGTCTCTGGATTCTCAGAGTAGCTGTCATTCCACTGCCCCCGTTGATTCAATACCGGAAAACGGAGGAAAACAAAAGCAAGCAATGACCACCCTGTTCACAAGGTGGTAGATGATGCTTCTGAATTGACAGGAACAGAGGATTTAGTGAGCAGGACGGAGAAGAATTCAGAGGTCTTCCACCCTTTCGAATTTCTTGAAAGTAGATTCAAGAAAGATATACAGGAACCATTTTTAAAATATTTCACAAAGCTGCTCAGAAATGGTAGGTCGGCCCAGAATAAAGCTTTGTCATCTACCTATAATGTCAAGTCTCTTTGCTAGAATTATATCAACTCTATGTGGTAAAATGTGTTGTAATGTGCTGTTCAGAAGTTCTTTGATGCCTTTGGCTAATCACGGCGTAGTGGAAAGTGCCAATGACCTGACTTTTAATCTCGGCACTGCCCTTTATCAGCCGTGTAAACTTGGACAAACTATTTAAATCCCCTGTGCCTCAGTGTATAAAATGGGAATTACATCCACTTCTCAGTGTTGTTACAAGAATTAAATAAGATAATATATTCAAAGTACCTAGCAGAGAACCTCATACTTAATAGTGTTTAATCAATAAATGCAATTTGCTCAGTTAATAGAACCTTTTGAAATATAGGCTTGGGGTGGAAACATAATCAAAGAAGCAATTTTTTGTGCAATGTTGTGGATGTTACCCATCAAATGATGCCTATTTGCTAAGAGATTGAAATACTATTTTCCTATTCCTTTCCTGGGGAGATGGCTTTGGCCAAAATCCTTGAAACACATGATAATTATTTATTTTCTCCATTGGTGGCCCTATAGCCAAGAGTTTAGAGAATATTGATCAGAACATTAGCAACATCTCCCTACACCCATACTCTCGTTCAGCATTCCCAATGAAAGTTCAGGAAAAGCCAATCTGGCACAAGCAAATGTTTTCAAAGTGTCTGATAAGAAAAGCACATGTGATGGAGGTAAAGGAAAGGGAACAGCCCGAACTAACAAATGTGGCTGGCCTTCTGGTTCTGAGCTGATTGATTGATTTCTTAATTAATTTATGATGGCTCAACAATAATTACAAGCTACTGTTTGTCAGCCAAATCACTTGTGATGAAGTCAAAGGTTCACATCTGTGCGAAGGTCCCAAGGATCAATGCATCAAATTAGCTCTGTTGGCTTTTTTCCCATTAAAAGCTAACATGTGTCATCAATATTCCAGCGTTTATGTGTGTAAACTAATTGATTGAACATTCATGCTACATAAACATGTGGTTTGTATTATGTGAGGTACCATTTATAAACATCTTTGGTGCCAATAAAATGAATAGCCCCACATAAGATAATTAATATCTTATTGGAAAATAAAATGGCAATTTAGTGTTATACCTTCTATATATGGATAAAAAAGCTTTGCTATCTCTTCTAAAGTCTTGATCATTATTGTATCACATAGTATTCCATGATTCCACCTAACAGCAAGCCAGAGGAAATTATACAGAGAAGGTGAAAGAAGTTTGTGTGAGGTTGTTTAGGTCTATCAATAATAGCAAACTACCTGTGATTCTGGAAAATCGCAATTGCCCTATGTCCTCTGTCCTCCTGTCCTCTGAGATGCAAGCCATAGCATATATGATGTTAATTTTAACCTTATATTCTCCTGCCTTTATTGTCCAAAGTCCAAATTGGAGAAATGAAAGTTTATTTCCCTCTGCATAATTTTCACCAGATTAAGCTGTCAGCATCAGCACTGAACCTTGAAACCTGGTAAGAACTGTTGAAGACACCTGGAAGGTAAAGTGAAGACTGCTTCTCTTATAGTCACAGCTCTTTCCCTGCTCCTTCAAACCAGAAGCTCTGCTCTGGATGTTGGAAAGCAGTGCTCCTGATTGTGACAGTGACTGGGGTGTTTGGGAGCAAAAATAATGGTCCACAATCAGTTTTTCTTCCCTGTCTCTCTACCATCATTTCACATTAAAATATCTGAAAATAAGCACAGAGTGGTGAAGTAAATCAAAGTTTCTGCTAGATGTGGAAATACATCTTGTATAGAGGGGTAGTGTCTGGTTAAGAGGGGTCTAACATTTTTCAAGGACCTCCAGAATACTCTCCCAAATTTACTTCATGGCAACTCCAAGGAAAAAGTGGTCATGGAAGTTGGGCAGGTGACTTTCCAGATTCTAAAGATTGGGCTGCAAAGTTTATAATACCCGAGCACACTTGGTGCCAGCATTGAGAAACAGTGTTCTCAGATTCCATTCAGAAACCAACTTATGATGGTTTAAGCAGGGCTAAATCCAAATAGATTTTCTTTCCACTTTAAATCTCTTTCTCCCCCCCACCCTGCCCTATCCTTTCTCTCTCTGTCCCTCCCTCTCTCTCTCCCTCTCTTTTTAGAGACAAGATCTTGCTTGTTACCTAGGCTGGAGTGCAGTCGCGAGTTCATAGCTTACTGCAGCCTCGAACTGCAACAATCCTCTCACCTTAGCCTCCCAAGTAGCTGGGACTATAGTCACCCACCACTGCAACAAGGCTGCTACTTCTTAACAAGTGCTTGGGGTATTTTCTTTCTCAATTCCCCAAAGACCCACACCCCTCCATATTCTGTCCATTCCATTTTAGGTTTCTGTTATTCCTGCATGTTCCCCTGAGCCCCCACCCAAACACTGAATGTTAAAATGCCAGTCCACAACAGAGACCCTTCCAACATTGCAATAAAGGTAATAAACATGGAAAAATAACTGAAACCTTAGACTGGAAAAACAACCAATCCTTCTAAATAAAATGTATTTCATCAAAAATAAGAAACTAAACAAAAAGCTCACTTATTCCAAAGTCACTTTGCCTTGATCATTTATTCTCAAAGATACATTAACCTTCTCCAAATTCTCTGAATTACTAGACCCCTGAAAGGTCTTAGTCGCTTTGATAAAGCAGAATTGAGAAAATCGGAGATGAAGGTTGCTGGCAAGGGTGGTTTATCTGTCTGTTGCCTTACCACTTAGTAATAGCCATGAGTGTGTTTGGCTGAAAGGAAATACGAATCTGCTGCTTTTGTTCCTGGGCCTTCCTCCCACTCTTACCTTCGGTTTTAAAACTTTGCTGTTAATTTCATCATAATTTCAACATGCCTCTAGCATGTTTAAGTTTTATCTTGAAAAAGGCAGCATAATGATTCGTAACTTGGGCCACAGGTTTGGAGCCCATCATCGATCAACGCAGAATTTGCGTGCTCACGGGGATCACTCTCTGCATTAGTAAAACGGGATAGCAACAGCCTTGATGCAATTTAGCAATTATTTATTAAGGATCCTTTATGTGCAAAATACTGTTTAGGGCTGGTAAATAAGACCTGGTCCCCATCCTCTTGGGGCTTATAATTTTTGTTGCACACTTGAGTAACGAAGTAAGACAAATCTTATGTCCATACATAATAACTGCCATATAATATAGTAGGCTCATTCATATTAAGCATTCATACATACAGCCCACATATAGCATAAAAACACATCAAATGTGCTCGTGCGTTTTATCTCAAACGGTTGTTGGTGATAGAGTTATCTCTAACAATCTTGAAAATAAGAGAAAAAATCCCTTTTACAACATAATGTGCTGTTCATTATGTGATAGGTTAAATCTTTCCCCTTATAATACAAGCTAAGTGGGAATTAAAATAATAACTTCATTGAAAAATGATTATGAGTCTTTGTGGTACAAGTGAAAGAGTAAACGTTTATCAATGAAAAATTTACGATTTGAACTGAAAGATGATAGAGATAACATTTTGGAAATTTATTTCATGCCTTTCCATTAAATGCACAAAAAAGAGGTGGTGGGTATTATTGTCACTACTATCACAGGGGATGTTGGTGAATAATTATAGTAGTGCATTGTTATCTGAAGCATTAATCCTTTTAAGTTTAGCAGCAGAATTTACAAAGAGCATCACATAATGTCTTAGACAGCCAGCATTTTCTCTGCTGCCTGGTGAGAATTTACCATTGTATCGAGTTCCAAAACACTGGCAAAATTCTAGAAAGCTTGTCTTCGCCCACCCATGTTTAACACCACCAGATAACAATATGTATACCTTAGATTTGTTTTGCATTTTACAGTTTTCAAGTCGTTTACTATGTATTATCTCACTGGAGCCTCACAAGAGCTCCATGAGGTAAACAGATATCATCAAAACCTGAAAATGGAAACACTCTGCTTGCCAATTTCATTCCAAAAAATTTCCCCCAGATGGCTTATGACTATAGCGAGTCTAATTGTCTCGAGGAAAGATGAATGGAATCACATTTCCAAAAAATCCAGCCACCTTCAATCCCAGGGCTCTACAATTCTCAGACACAGCCCTGGAGCGAGTGTGTGGCCCATTTAACACACAGGGAGAGTTGAGCCTCAGAGAGGGGCAAGAAACGAAGCCGGAGGGGCGGACAGACGCAACGCAGGCAATGGCCAAACACCTCGCCGTGCGCACAGTAATGAGCTATAATCCAGGTCAGACTTCGAGGGTTTTACTGTTCTTCCCTCTCGCTCTGCCCTTATCAGCGTTGTGCACGTCAGCAAGTCACTTAGCCTCCAGGTCTAGTGACCTCATTTGTAAAGTGGTTCTGGTGACACCTATGTCATTGTGCTGTGCTGGAGATTGAATGAGATGATTTATATAAATTGCATCCCAAAGTACCTGGCAAACACCTGGCAAATAAGAGGCCCTCCATAATCATTGGGTTTTCTTTTACTCTTAAAATCATAGTATTTAATGTTAAAATGAAGGGAATGCGTAACCTTAGCCGTTGGATCTCACTAAGCATAAGAAAATATTTCAGGAGGCTCTGCTTTTAAGAAATCTGCTACAATTTGAAATGGAAAATACTGAATTTTTATGATTCATTTAACGTATGCAGTTCCCACAAAAATGTTCATATGAATTCAAAAAAAGTCAGCATGGTTATGAAAACTCCGCAGGAAAGGTTACGGTTCCATTCAAATAACTCACCCTGTGTATTTTTTGAGCACCTACTAAGTACTCAAACCTGAGCCTGTATAAATAGCCACTGTATGAGCCCCTTGGGTTTGTGTCATGAAGCTTGTATTTACACTGCATTCACCAGGTGCCTCCCCGACACCGTCTCATTCATCCTCACGACAGGTTGGGGCGACAAGTAATGAGTATGATTATCTGCACTTTACAGCTGGCTCTACCAGCCGCGAGAGGAGCAACTTCATTTGCCAGAGGTCACCGAATCTACATTTCCCAGGATTCAGCCCTGTGCTCATAAACATATCCATTATGTTCCAACCTCAGAAAATGAACATAGTATGTGAGACGTTTAAAAAAAATGCTCTCCAAATAAAGTCATATTTTTAGAGAGATGCTGGGTTAAAATTTATGTAAGAACAGTGAGAAATGAAAAATTGTTATTAAAGCTATTACACGATATGCTAAATCTGTCCCATTATAAAGCATGCGTGGTGTAAGTTGAAATAAAAATAATGTTCATAACTAACATTCACTGAGTACTTTCTTTTCTCCTGGCTCTTTGCTAAGCATTTAAAATGCAATACAATTTAAAATTCTTCAAGTTAATGAAATATGTAGTATAGCTACATATATCCCATCGCAGAACTTCTTGTGAAAAGAACTTTTGCACTGAATATCTACAACCTATTTTGCACATTGAGATGCAACAGGAGAATGTAATTCTCTTTCCGTGCCCTGCTATATTTTCACTGGTATATTTCCCTATATCCAATTAGATTTTCTCAGTTCCTCCGAAAAATGTATATTACAAATCGTAGCATAGAAAATGTCACAAAATAATCTCGAGGAATTAAAAAAAAATGTCTAAAGATAGTGATTGGCATCATTCGGCCATGTGACAGAAATATGCTGTAGTTTCAATGACATTGTGAGCATTGGATATCTTTCTTTGTTGACTAGTCCCTAAACTGGAAAATCAACACCAGCTTTCCCATAGATAGAAGAGATAACACTCCTTGAGAACATGACCCCTTGCTTCCAAAAAAGAACTGGAAAAGAGGATAGGCAGGCGCTCGTGTTTCCTTACTCTCTGATTAAATTAATAACCATCTAATCACTGTTTATTAAGATAGGAGCTAAAGAATACTCTTATTTGTCTAAAGTTTATATGTTGTATTTATTATGTAAATACATAAGTGAAAATCAATCATAAAAAATGAAATATTAATAAAAGTTTTTCCCATATAACAAAAGTATCTTAGAAGAATATTAATGTATTTTACCACATCTTCCATACATTCATTTTTATTTAAATATGCTAAAATGGATTACAAATGAATATGCATCACTAAAGAATATAAATATGGAAGAGGTAAAGAAAAAAGTGTAATTTATCTATACCAAAATGTGGTATAAAATTGTCATTATTTACAGATGTTGAAATTTTTTTTTTGCTCATACGTTATCATCATTATTGTTGTTATTTTACTCAGAAACTAGTATTTAATAAACTATTTCTTCATCCATGTCATTAATTGCACAAGAGATGGCTTCTCAGTAACGGTGATGCTAACATTCACCTATGAGTCTGCGAAAGGATACTGAAAAAACGTGCTGGCTATCTTTGGCAATGAGTGACAAACCTGCAAATGTAATAGCTATGCATTTACCAACATCATAGAGAAAACAGAAGTCATTCAGAAGCTTTCATTAATATGATGGCTATCCCCCTCCTATGACACTGTGACATGGGTTAATGTCAGAATGGGGAGACAGGCTTGGTCTCCCCTGCACCTTAAAACAGACCCTGGCATATAGTATGTACTTAAGAAGTATTTGTTGAATGAAACAAATTTTATAGTTTCTAATTCTACAAATATATTTAATGTTTAGATATAACATCTTTAGACAACAAGTTGATATGGTTATTATCTGTATGGTATCTATTAGTTCGATTACCTTTCTGCATTTCTACATTCAGTTACATTTCCAGAAATAAAATAATATATGAAATTAAATAAATATTAAATTTTGATTTTTCAGATATATTTTTGCAGGGCTGGTAGACTACCATAGGAGTCAAATGTGATTATTAGGTTAGGGAGAAATTTTCACATATATGCATATTAGCATATTTATTAGAGTCTTTAGAAATTCTTTTGCTTATAGTAAAATAAAATAAAATGCAGACTGTAACATATACTAGTTTTAGTATTTATAAAAAGATATGTCAATTTTAGGATTTTTAGTTAAAAATAGTAGATTACAAATCTAAATTCACCTCAACTTCTTGAAGACTATAGAGAAACATTCACTGTAAAAACAGCTTGTTTAATGTGGTCTTACACATATTGACATTTGTTGTCAAGTTATTTAATTAACATTGGGAACAAAATTTGATTATTAAAATAGTTAAACAATCAATTGATGCATTTGTCATTTTTATAAAGTGTCTTTAAACCAAATAATAAAATTAAATAAGGATACTTGGTTTAATATTTTAACACACTAACTTCTCAAAAAGTAAAAATTATTTTCTTTCAAGAAAAATAAAAATGCATTACAATGGAGTAAATTAATTGGTGTTAAACCAGAAAAACCTTTGGTAACATAAGATCTAGTTCAGTTTTTGTGTTTATATGCCCAATTACTTTGGTTAATATTTACAAGACTGATAATTTCCAATTGCATAGACTGACAATTAGTTTCTCAAATTAATTTTATGGATTAATATTTAAATAATTATCCTCCATGATTAAGGTAAACTTACAAATATTCTGGCCTGATTCTGATGGGATCAAAGGATTAGACTTATGAAATTTAGAGGAAAAAAAATAATGTCTGGTGCATAACTGCTACTCTGAAGTTCCAAATAGCTAACAAAGAAGTTCTAGTAAGTCTCATGGAGAGCTTTAAATAAGCAGTACAAGTTAGAATGAAAAGTCCAAAAATTGTTTTTGTTACTTTTATTTATCAGTGGTTTAAAAGGAAACTTTCGCATAGCATCATCAATAGCCATTAATGAATAGTGCTATTCATGAGATATGCCTTTAATACATTCCAAGTGATATTTTTAAATAATGTGAAAGGTCATCAGCAGAACTCTAAATATAGCTAACCAGTAACTGTAATTTAAACTGCTTACATGATTTTTCTTCTTGAAAGAAGTCACATACAAAATAATCTAAGGAAGTAAAACATATAAGAATGCAGCATTTTAAAAACTGCACGTATGTAGATGATATTTAACATACACACATACACACACACAAGAGTTTACTCTTCTTGTACTTGTTTATTTTTAGCTGTCTCAATAAAATGTTTTTCTTCCCTCTGTTTTACCAAAACATGCCTATCTAGGAAGGAAAACAGATGTAGAATTGGACAACTACATCTTGTTTGGGCTTTTTCCCTGTCAAGTAGAATTTATGATCATTGTCACACAATAAGAGAATCTAAGTGAAACAGACAATAAGTCAGGAAGCAATTGCCGGGATACTTTAACACTGCAGCTTTGGAATTCAGGATTCGGTTACTAAAATTTCATTTGATTAAGCCAAATAAGGATACAATATCCTTTCTTACACAAAAACCCCAGAATAATTGTAAAACTAAAAGAATCAGTGTCATGGTGAGAGAAGAATCACAATAAACTAGTTTTTAAGAACCTTAAAACACCTTTAAGAAAATATTCCTTTCATCCAAACCAGGAAACCACGTTAAAGTAGCCATTGTGAACTTTCCTCCCTCTTCCAACATATTACTAAAGGTAAGCTATAATTTAGTTTGATTAATTAGGGTTTTTCACAAAGCATCTGTCATTCCAAGTTTTCAATGATGCATTAAATAATCTCTTAAACACTTTGGTTCCAAATGAACAAAGTTTATTATTAAAATAGAATTGTCCTAATAAGAAACTTGCATACTATTCATGTAACCTAGTGAAGATTAAATATGAAAATAATCTATTCAAAAATGTTTAGCTTAATATTTTACCTCTGAACCTGTTCCTGTACATCTTCTGCAAGTTCTCAGACAATAAAAGACTATCATTTCTAAAAATTAATAATCGGCTTACACAAATCTTTAAAAGTAATATTCGCAACATATTTCTCTTGGGAAGCTGCAATCTGTACAGAAGTAGAATTATGAATTTAATGGAAAAATATTTATAGTTATTAGCTTACTGTATCCATATTAATCCCGGTTTTTAAGTAAAATTTCACAAAGTAAACCTTTTGACTTTTTCTGAACAGAAAATATTTCACTAACTGAAAATGTTGATTTAAAAACTCACTTCTTAGAACATCCTAAAACCACAGTCAAGAGGTAGGGTAACTATTAAAATAGAGCTTCCAAGTCTCAGTACAGTCACATAAAGCAAATCTTTTCCACAATCATTTTACAGCATCTTTCCCCAAATATCTGCCCGTAATTTTAAGAGTTGATTACACCCACGTACATGCACAGTACCGAAGTATTATAAGAGGCATGATCATAAATAAAAGTTTGCCACTCTATAGTTCTTATCACTTGTAAAATGTAGTTTATAGTGAATAACATGGGAGAGAGAAAGGGAGAGGGGGAGAGAAAGAAAGAGAAAGAGAGGTTCCTGTCTCTCCTTTCGGAACTGGCCTTTCTTTCTGAATCAGAGTATTCAAAACAGCAACAAGTAGCAGCAGCAGAAAAGTTTTCCTGCAGGCGTACGCATCGCACGCTCACGAGGAAACGCGCAGAGGACTGCAGCACGCAGCGAAGGCTCCCTGCACACCGAGCTCTCTGGGGGAGCCTGGGAGCAACAGCATAACACACGTCCACCTTTTGGGAAATTCAGACACGCTACTGAGAAACCCTCTCGCCTAGCAGTGCCAGAAGCCAGGGCTAATCGGACGGAGCTCCCTTCTGTCTAGGCACCGTGGCTGGGCGGACTACCAGGGCTGGCCATACCCCTCCCCACCTAGAATAAAGTGCCCATTGTCTTCCACTGTACTAATTGTGAAAAAACAGCCCTTGCAGTAAGCATAATAATTGTTGAAGCAAACAAGAAAAAGCAATCAAGACAGAAATGAAAGGGGCAAAAAGAAGGGAAAAAAAAAGGAAAAGAAAATGACAAAAGAAAGAAAATAAATGCTCTGATGAATTAACCCAATGATGAATTTAATAGTCATAGTAAATGTTTGCCTGTGGAAGGTTTCCCCATTCTTGTCACGACCGTTGCATACAAGAGACCATTGTCCACACACAACAGAAATCAGTATATTAAATTTTATCATGTAGCACTTTTTTGATGTGAAAGGTTTTCTTTCCCCAAACTACCACCTCTAATCCCAGCATTCTGATTAAAAAGAAATACCACTTCTCTCTTCCCAGTATTATTTTTAAAGTTGAATCACAGGATTCACCAATGTCCTGAATTTTTATGCTTTTTTTCCCCGTCTTCCCCACATTTGCAGCTGGACAAATATGAAGGGGGAAGAAACAGCAACAACAAACCCACACACATTTGCCGGAGCAAAGAAAAATAATGAACTGAATATGCATATCCTCATTAACTAAATTTAATTACGCTGAGTGGCATAGTAATCAGTGGTTGCTCCAGTTACAGTATTCATTGAAAGGGAGGTGGATTCCAAATTAAGGCAAAGCGTGGGGGACAGTCGCATACTGATGAGGGAGCCGCACACAACATGATACAATACACTATCTAAATCATTATTCAGAGAAGCCGAAGAAAGAAGTACATTACTCTGTTTTAAGACCAATGCGAGAACAATTAGCCAAGAAGGCTTCAGTCTCCTCCTGACTGCCCCACCTCCATGTATTTCACAGCAGCCGGCCTGGGACTGACTGTACCATTTGCATTTTTCTTTTTTTTTTTTAAAAAGAAAAGTGAACAAAAACTCAGGCTGCCTTTTTAAAAAAGAAGGCCCATGCCCCTGGCCACAATAGCAGGGGAAATCCTATCTAGCACACTGGTGTGCAGAGGCAACCCAGGGTCCCACAACTTGAGCTTGAACTTTCCGCAGGCAGCAAACTTTATAACACGTGCATGGAACAATAAAGGAGGAGCTCAAAAGAAAGAAGGGAGGGAAGTTTTGGGGGTGGGTGAAAAAAAATGTTATCATGCCAAACTTACCATCCACCAGGTCCTGGCTGACATGTCATAGCATAGCTGCCATTTTATGGAGCTGTCCGACGTTTTCCCAGCCATTATGCTGTCAGCAACCTTCATCAGATGCAGCTCAATGGAAGATAAGACACCTAATCAAGAAAACATCAGCGGTGGCTTGCTGGACTACATGTAGGCCAATCCTTATCACACTGCATCATGGGAAAAAGCTCCTTTATTAGCAGGAGGAACTGCAACCTCACAGATAGAAAGACAAGGATCAGTTCTTTTGCCTTTTTTTTTTTTTTTTTTTTTTTTGGTCTAAAGGGATTGGTGAAAGTAGCTAGCGTTCTTTGTGTATCATGTGTACAAGAGTTAAGTATCTTGCAAGTGGGCGGCTAACTGCTTTGCTGGGCGATGCAGACTAAAGTTTATTTGCATTCTTCTCTGTTGTATATTGTTTGACATGGTCCATGGTCCTTGCTGAGCAGATGAAGGGAGGGGAGGAGGGTGGGAGGGAATGAGGGGAGAGGGAGCTGTAATTGCTCAGAATTAATATCTCCCCCAACAAAGACATAACAGTTTCATTGACACAGTCGGAACTTGGTTCAGATGTCACTGCACACACGGGCATACGGGTGTGTGTGTGAGAATGCACGCACACACACACACACACACACACACACACAGTGGAACACACAGGTAGCAGCTGCAGCTGGATTCAGCTGAGGTTGCCAAAGGCTACAAACTCCATTCTCATACTGGACATATGGAAGCAGTTTAACTCTTCGAAATCACTGTTCAAGAAGAGTCCTGCCGTCTGCAAGGATAAATCGGCCTTAAGAACAGTTTCTCAATCAGGAGGCAATGGGCCTGGTGCTCACTTTCTTCTGAAGATGGCCTAGAAATGTTATTTCCTTCATCTAGAGAAGATCTGATAAAAAATGAAGTGGGAAGAGCAGGGTTTGCCCATAATCTGACTCTAGACCTGGTTCCTCATCTAGTCTTTTTCTGCCCTACTCTTGGAAAGAGATTCTTTTTCTCCTTACCTCTGATTATTTTTGCCTCTTCCTGGATTTTGAACTAGTTCTTCCAATAAGCACACACAGAAAGCAGGAACTAACATTTACTAGTAATACAACCTGTTCTGAATAGTCTATTTTTCCAAAGAGGAAAAATTTGAATATTGCAAGGAGAATCTTAAAGAATCATGCCACCACAGCAAAAAACCCAGGCTAGAACAAGCAGAGGTAGCCCTGCCCTTTTGTTTGCTAAAATACAAAAAGACAAGCTCATCACTATGAATGATGCTGTTGATATTCCGGGCCCCTACAGCACACCACCAAACCCAGGCAACTCCTTTGTATTGGCATTTTGTCATTCTGCCTTCTGTGTGCCCTGCTAGTATTCTCTGAATGACTTTTAGGCTTAGAATTTACATTTGTTGCATACAGTTTAAAAGGACAGACTTATTTGATTCAAAGTGAAGGGAAAAAATTGTTGTGTTACCGGCATTTTCTTTTCTCTGCGTGAAGTTTTTGAGGCAGCAAAAGCAACTTGTTTCAGCCTGTGAACTTCAAAGATGAAAAGCAACTGCTGCCGAAGAGCCCCGTCCTTTGGGTATTTTTATATTCACCTGGGGAGATATGTCAGCCACAGTCTTGGACAGGACAGGAGCTTAAGGTGGCCTGACTCTGGGCTGGCAGCGAAAGAACCTGCCCTTCCCAGAGCCAGCTTATCCTCTCCTGGCTGAAGATTCTTCTGTTTCTCTCCCTCCGGTTTGTTTTTTTATTCTCAGGCGGGAGGGGCGCTGGGGTGACGGGAATGCCCCACCCAGGTCTCTGCCTTTGAAGTACCCCGTGGTCCTGACGCCTCCTTTTCTCTCTCTCCCCACTCCATTCTTCAAGCCGTATTTGTATTATTTTTTCTTTTGAGCAATGATCGGATAAGCGTGTTCATGGTAATCATGGTTTCCTGTTTTAATGTTCTCAGATAGCAGCAGCAATGCTGAATGCCTACTATGTGCCAGGCATCTCAGTAACCATTGGGAGTACGATGAGTAATGAGATACAGTCTGTGTCTTGCTAATCTCACAGCTGTGTTCACCCAAAGTCGTGACAGGCAGGAGAAAGAGAAGTGCCCAGACAGGTACCTCCTTGGGTTGCACAGGGCCAGCAGGTCCCTGGAGCCCAGGACGTTCCTGCACAGGCATTTCAGAGGACTCCTTTGGGGACAGCTCTCTGGGCTGGAGGCGAGGACGGAATGGCTACATGCTTCTTCCTCTGCCCTGCCAGGGGTCCCTGCCACGGCCCACCTCGCTCAGGTGCTCTGAGTGGAAGGAGCACTCTCCCCTACGTCTCCCTGCTGTGCTGTCCTCCAAGAGCTCTAGCGTAGCAGATGCCAACTGCCCGGCCTAAGAGCACCCAGGCCGCCGACACTTTACCGACGGCCTTGGCATCCTTTCACGATCGGGCCACATTGTGTGGCCGATGCACAGGTGTATCTTTTGAGAGAGTCCGTTATCCCCGTCACTGTGGGGACACCACCTGTCATTAGTTGATGACACAAGTGGGAAATGATGAAAGATGACAAGAGAAGCAAGGGGAAGGAGCAGCCAGTGGGGAAGAGGCCGCAGCATTTATATACAAGTGTGTGAGCTGTAGGGACAAGGAGATGGGCAACGTCAGAGAGCCGCTGGCTGGGGATCACTGGCAGAGGTAAAAAGGAAACACACTGAGAATTGGCTGACCAGTGAGGCACGCCCAGGGGCCGACCACTCAGTGACAGAAGCCTGGGGAAGCCAGATCTGTAGCCCAAGGCTGGCACCAATTGTTGCTCAGTCATGCCCCAGGAGTACTTTGATTTCTGTCTACCTGGGCAAATAAACGAGCGACCGGCCTAGAGCTGAGCCTGAGGATGCTCGCTTCTGCAGAGGGGCTCCAATGTGCCCCTCACTGCTCCCAACTATCCCCAGTCACCCCTTCGACAAGCGACATAGAGTGTGGACCAGGGCACTGACTGAGAAGCCCAGCGGCCAGACTTCAAGTCCCAGTGTCGTTCCCTACCAGTTATGGGACCTCTGGCAGGCTGCTTAACCCCTGTGCTCATAATTTGCCTCAAATCATACAGCTAATAACTAAAGGAGAATGACAGAGAATGCAGAGAGGGGAAGAAAAAAAGACCTCTCTCCCACACATAAAAGAGAGGGGAAGATATAATAAAGATAACCAGAGAGAAAAATAGAGATAAAGAGATAGAGAAAAGTAGAGAGGGAAGGCAGAGAGTGAGAAAGTTAAAACGGAGCCATTCTGTTGTCTTCTTAGTTCTTTGTCAGGGCTCCCGAGCCCGCTCTGCTGGCTCTGACCGTCCCCAGGGCTCTTGTGACCGTCCCCAGGGCTCTTGCTGGCTTCTCATCCACTCCCCCTGTGCAGCCCCCCAGGCTGCGGGCCTGGCATAACTCGCATGCAACTCCATGGAGGGGAGTGGTCACTGCTCAGGGCTCTTGACCCACAGAGCCTGCGCATTTTGAGGCTATTTGGGGAATCATTTCGTTAAACTATTTTATTGGGATTTATTTTATTTTTAGGCTTTTAGCCCTGATGTCAATTCTAGTATAATCATCTACTGAGCGTATGTGCCCTGAATGTGGTAATAGATTGTAGTATAACAGAGAGAGAAGAGGGTGCCCCTTTAAGAACCAGTCCTGGGTTCTGGCCTGCCACTTGCTAGCTGTATGAGTGTGAACAAGTTCCCTAAACTTTGTAAACTTCAGTTTCTTTACCCGTAAAAGGGGGTTGAGAAGAGTATCCATCACAGGGTTATTGTGAGGATGAAATAAGATCGTGCATGGATACGTTCATGGCCTTGATGGTGGCGATGGTTTCATGGGTATACACTTACTCCCAAGCTCAGCAATATATACGTTAAACATGTACAGCTTTGTATCTATCAATCATACCTCAATAAAGTGTTTTCAAAAATCATGCAAAGCTCCATTCCTAGCTGTAGTTAATTATTTGAATGAATGTACATCTTAGTGTTGGTGTTGTCTGCTCCAACTCCCTTTTAAAGTTAGGAAACTGAGATTTACCAAGGCTCACAGAGATGATCAGTGGAAGAGTTAAAATTAAGCTTTTGCCTTTTCACCTCTTCATTCAGTGCTTTGTCTCTCTCTGTAACATCAGGAAGAGAGAAGAGAGTAAGATTCAGGTTGGGGAGGGGGGTTGCTTTTGTTTCTAGTGTGCTGGAGACCACATCAAGGATGAACCGAGTTACCAAAGCTGGGAACACAGCAGTCCAGTGACAAGGCCTAGGAAAAACTGACTAGGACTTTACGTCCCTAAACCACAGGCTCTAGGAACAAAGAGGTCTGAGTTTGCTCATCATCCATGCCCAAAGGCTGGCACACAAACACTCAAACATCTGTCAAATAAATGACTGAACTCAGACAGCGGGGACAGGGATGGAGAGTTATTATGGAGAACAGAAGAGCAGGCCTAGGGCGTGTAGGCTGATGGAGGGAGGAGTCTGCAATGACTCCTGGGTTCCAGGCTCGCTCAGCCTGGTGAATGCAAAATAGAAAAAAAAATGGGAGAATGGCAATTCCAGTGTAGAGGTGAGGGGAAACTTGCGCTTTCCCCGAAAGTTCACTGAAAGATCAGCTCACAATTAAAGCAGATTAATGAGAGAGAGGTTTATTTTCCATGCACATGGGGAGAATCACAGAGTGATTCCCCAGTATCCCAGCGGGATCCAGGTATTTTTATACATGCCTTTTAGAGAGGAGAGGGGCAGATGAGGAGTCTAGGTAATTCTGTGTAGGGGCAATAAACGGTTGCCAGGGAGGATTAATCGATACTTGAGAGAATGAATACATGGGGGAAACAGATTGACTTGTAAATTAACCTGAGAGACAGGTAGTATGTTTAAAATGGTTTAGGCCAGGTTGGGTTGCATTCTTGATTTTCTTTCCTGGTATATAGTGAGGTAACAGGGAGAGCAAGGGAAGTCAATTGTTCTTTGATCGGTTTATGTAGACAGAGGGAAAGCCCCTTCCAGTGCTTTTTGATCTCGAAGGGCCTGTAATTCAAAATACTCTTTATACCAAGGAGTCATATTTTGGGGTGAAATCTCCTGAGCTCCGTCACCAGCTAATAGTGAGCAGCGAATATTTCTCATCAAGAACCTGCTTGGAGTAGTCAGACACGTTATCCAAACATTTCCCGACATCCAGCAGACATTCAGGGCTTACATCAGGAGAGTTCAAGGTGAGCCTTCCACTGGGACGACGGTCAGCAGAGGGTAGCAGAGAAGGTGTGGCAAGCCGGGTGGAACGAGGCAGAGAAATGGTCACTCTGATTCTCCTCCAAGGGAAACCATCCCAGCTTTCCATCCTCTCTGAGGCCCATAGAGGGACCTGTGGCCACTTAATGAGCAATTTCCCCTCCCCTCTGGTGCTGTCGTCATCCTCTGCAATCCCCTCCACTCAGGGTCCTGGGCTTGGCAGAGAAGAGATGGATCTAACACGAAAACCACAGGGTTTCCTGCCGTTCGGGCCACATCTCCAGTACCTAAACCCATCCAAACAGCCCGTAGCAATCCCCAGTGCTCCGCCTCCTCTGTCTCCTCTTAGCGATGCTGTCCGTAAGGGTCACCGCCATGGCCTCTCCTTTGGACCCCATGCCGTGGGCAGTGCTGGTCCACTAGCGAGAACTCTGCTTCCCCCCCCCCACTGCAGTGGGTTCTAGCAGCCCCTTGCCATGGCCTCCCTCGAGACCTCCCCCACCCCTAACCATTCCCAACAGAAGGCCCTGGACAAAAGACCATTTTTGAGACAAGTAGCAGATTTTTTTTTACCTTCCCAAACAAGGAGATTAAACACTTAAAGGAAGGGAAACAAATGATTATTAAAGCTGCAGACATAACCAGCAATGATATGATCCACCTCTAACTTCTCCTGGAGGCGCATGTTTGTTTACAGACAAGGATAATTTGATTAAAACCAGGGACAGAGTCTGAGCTTCCGTTAGAACATGGCTTTTTATTTTGGTGTTTTTTTGAAAAGTGAGTCTGAAACTGAAGTATGTTCATTCCTAACTTATACTAACTTTTCTCTAGCAAATTTCCCAGAAAAAATGCCATATTTTCTAAAAATAAATGTTTAAAACATTTTCTCTCTCATTATATAGCTGTTTACAAGAATGTGCGGCAGCTATGGCTACTGACAGATTTTTTTTACTTTGATTCTGGGTAAAGAAAAGAAGTTTGCTGAAGAGTATGATTCCTTTTTAGATAAATAAGCCAACCATACCATATATTCATTTATGCATGAGAAAAATATTAGAAGGATATTGACTCAATTATTACGTTTATACACTTTTGGAATTTTATTATGCCCATGAATTGATTTCATAAATAAAAACAAAAAGTAAGATGAAAGGCGCATAGAACCTACCTATACATTTGTTTACAACTTCCTGTGAATCTGCAATGATTTCAAAATAAAAAGTTGGAAAAAGTCAATAAATACCTTTCCCATCTAAATGCTTCAACTTCTGAACACTAAAGCCAGAAATAGATAGACTCTCTAGTGCCTAGTGCTGTAAGCACTCCCAGTCCGTGCGATCACAATAGTATTCTCCCTTCTTGCTTTCAGAAAGCAAAGAATAAGATAAAAAATGAAAGCAATTGTGAAGGCAGAGTAACAATATACTGCCATGTTGCCCCTTTCTAACAAGGCAAATCTTGCCAAAAGATAGGCAGGTTTCACAAATAAGGCTCCTAAAACCACTCGGGAAGGCCGGTGCAAGTTCAACACATGAATAACGCAGATAAACATGAAACCCCCCAAGCCCTGATGGAAAGCCGTGATAGGTGAACCCAAGTGCCCTCCAGTGAGAAAGTTCTTATGAAGGAACAAAGGGCACTGCGGATTTGTTAATGACTGTGTCAAAGTCTCCTACTGCGGGGCTTATCAAGGGCAGGGTTATCTCTTTAAAGCTGCCATTAAGAGACAAATCTCCCCATAAACCACAAACACCCTCCCCACCACCCCTCCTGCCACCCCCACCGCCTCCACTCCCTTTCTGGATCCTTTTGTTACACACACATATAATAAGACAAGTAAAATTTGGTACCAACAAACTCAGGGAAATGACAAAGGAAAAAGAGTCTCCAAAGGTAGTCTGGGGTATGCGTGCATATATTTGGAATTAGAGGAGGGAGGGGTGGAGCAGAGTTTCACGGTTTCACTGGCTCTTGTCAAAGTGGGAGAGGAATTGATTACAATAAAAATTACCATTCATCAGGCAGTCTTCATTCCTCCAGCAAATATCTGTTGCTTAATTGCCATGTGTCAGGTATCATACTACGTGCTAGTGAGCAAACATACGCATGCTCCTTGCTCTGGGGGAACTTAGGTGCGGTGGCGGTTGGAGGGGTGGGGAATGACATTAATCATGCATTTGCACAAGTACATGCAAAATTACATCTGGGGTGGGTGCTTTGAAGGAAAAGCGCTATGAAAATGTGTAACTGGGTTGTTACGCAGTTGGTTTGTAAGAGTTAAGGAAACTGGGAAAGGCTTCACAGAGAAGTGATTGAAGGAGAAAGTTTAACATTATTCCTCACAATAACATCATGGCAAGGATGGTCAGCTTCATTTTGCTAAATTGGAAGTCAAGGCACAGGACAAATCAATCAAATTGTCCCAGAGAGAATGAAGGATCTTGGAATCAAAGCCAGGTTTGTCACACACTAAACTAATCATTGTTCCTGTAGGTCCTCCTGCTTTTATCTCTGAAGCTGATACTACGTCTTAGCTTCTGGTCTTCCTCAGAATCAGCAACAGGGCCATCACATTCTGGCACTGGAAGCAGGTGGGATGAAAGCGCCCTCAATTTACTGTATTCTGTGAACATGCTGACTTAAGAAAGTGAAGATTAGGACTGGAAGTTTCTGCTAAGTTCCTCCAAAGCTACTCCTTTCCAAATGCACAATAGAGGACTATAACCCTTAAAGACAGGGCTCCTGTTGCCATTTTATTATCTCAATAAAGTTTTATTGAAGTATAATGTATATATAGTGTCCTGTACAAATTTTAAGTGATGAACTTTTATAAATGTATCCACCTGCATAATCCAGACACCTATTAAGATATGGAACACCTTCAATGCCCTAAAAAGCTCCCCGTTGCCCACTGCAGGTACACCTTCTTCCCCCTAGACTATCTGATTTCTATCCCCATGCAGGATGCCTTTTCCAGAAATTTATGTAAAATAGAATCATACAGTACCTACTCATTTGTGTCTGGCTTCTTCACTCAATATAATGTTTTTGAGATTTAGCCACATTATTAGGTATTAACAGTTTGCTAAGTCATAGTCTATTTTAAGACTAGATGACAATTTGTTTATCCATTCTCCTGTTGAAGGACATTGGGGTTGCTTCCAGGTTTGGGCTACTATGAGAAAAGCTACAGACATTCATGGACAAATCTTTCTGGGGGATTCATTTTACTTCTTTTGGGTAAATACCGAGAAATGGAATGACTTGGTCATAAAGCAGATGTATAACTAACTTACAACAAACTATCTTATAGTTTTCCAGAATGGTTCTTCCATTGTACACATGTTTAAGGAATATGTGAAAATTTCGGTTGTTGCTTCCTCTCTCCAACTCTTGGTATTGTAAGTCCTTTTAACTTTTGGCCTTCGTGGTGGCTGTGTGAAGGTATCTCATTGTGGTTTAACATGCATTTACCTAATGACTAATGATGGTGAGCCCTTTTTCAGGTGGTCAATAAGGACCACCTTTATGTCTCCTTTGTGAAGTGCCTATTTAAGTGTAGTGTCCATTTTTAAGTTGATTTCTCTTTTTATTATGGAGGTGGCAAAGTCCTTTATAAATTCTGGGTACGAGTCCTTTTTAGATATCTATATTGTGATGACTTCTTCCAGTCTGTAGCTTCTTTATTCATTTTCTTAATGATGTTTTTAATTTTGCTGAAGTCTAATTTATCAATTTTTTCTTATATGGCTATTGCTCTCTGTTTTCTAAGAAATTTTTGTTTACCCAAAGGTCACAAAGATATTTGTTTGATGTAATGTTTTTTTCTCAAACTATTATAATATTAGCTTTTATGTTTATATCTATGACCCATCTCAAATTAATTTTGTGTATGATGTGAGGTAGAGATCAATGCTATTTTTTTTTTCCTGTGGATAGCCTAATTGTTCCAAAACTGTTTGTTGAAAAGAATTTTCATTTTCCATTGCTTTAATTTAATACTTTGGCAAAAACCATTTGGCCTTATATATATGGATCAATGTCAGGACTCCCTATTTGTCTATTCTTTCAAAATTTCTTTAAATTTATCCCCAAGTATCTTATGTTTTTGGACGCTGTTGTAAATATTAATAAAATTTTATATTTTATTTTCCAATTATTCATTGTTAGACTATATAAATACAATTGATTTTTACATATTAACTCCCCACTTCCAGCAATCTTGGAAGCTGGACGTAAGTGCTTGTAGTTTTTGTCTGATTTGGTTTGGTTTGGTTTGGTTTGGTAGATTCCTTAGAATTTTCTTTGAATACAATCATGTCATCTGTGAAGAAAGAGAGTTATACTTCTTCCTTTCCAAACAGTATGCTTTTTATTTCTTTTTCTTTCATTACTTCATTGGCCATACTCTCCATCTACAATGTTGAATAATAATGGTGAGAAAATATATTCTTGTTTTGTTCTTAATCTTAGGTGGAGAGCCTTCACTATTTCATCATTAAATGTGCTGTTAGCTATAGGTTTTCCATAGTGACTTAGATTAAAGAAATTCTCTTCTATTCTTAATTTGCTTAGAGTTTTTTTAAAAAAAATCATGAATGTAAGTTGAATTTTGTTAAATGTTTATTCTACATCTATTGAGATAATCATAGAATTCTACTCTTTTAATCTCATAATGTTGTGGCTTACTAATTAATTTTGGAATGCTAAACTAATCTTGACTCCTTGTGATAAACCCCACGTGATGAAGTATTTATTATTCTTCCTATATATTACTTGATTTGATTTGCTAATATTTTGTTAAGGATTTTTGTATCCATATTTACAATTTTCTTTTTTTCGAATAGTCTTCTTTGTTTTGATATCAATGTAATGCAGGCCTAATTAAATGAGCTAGGAAGTGTTCTATCCTTTATTTTCTGACAAAGTTTGTGTAGGAATGTTGCCATTTCTTCTTTATATATTTGATAGAATTTACCAGTGAAGCCGTCTGAGTCTAGGGTTTTCTTTCTGGAAAAGTTTTAAATTATGATTTCACTGTCTTTAGCAGCTATAAGCTATTCAGATTTTCTGTTTCTTATTGTGTCAGTTTTGATAAAATGTGTTCTGAAAACTTTATGCATTTCATCTGTCCAATTAACTGACATAAAATTGTTTATATTTTCTAATTGTTTTAATGTCTGTGAGTTCTGTCATGATAACCCTTCTTGTATTCCTGAAATTGGTAATTCCTTTTCTCTCTTTTTTTCTTGATCAGTCTAGATAAGCTTTTATCAATTTTATCAATCTTTTCAAAGAATCAACTCTTTTTTTCTATTGCTCTTATGTTTTCTTTTTCATTTATTTTACCTCTTGTTTTTAGAATTTCCTTTTTTAAAATGAACTTTGGGTTTAACTTGCCCTTTATTTTCTAATTAAGGATGACCATAGGTCACTAATTTTATATATTTATTCTTTTCAAATATAGGCATCCACTGTCTTTGGAGCCAGCCTTCCTCTCTCTTCCCATAGAGCTGTTCTTTATCCATTGTTGTCCTTGTGGCCATCTTTGGCCGCATAGAAATCTATCTAATCCTTTCTCATAAAATTGCCTTTCAAATATTTGAACTTGGCTATTGTAATATCTCCTAGATTTCTCTTTTTCAGGCTAACCACATCTATGTGTTTGGGGGGGGATACTGAAAGGAAGTCTAAGATTCTTTTAAATCCTAACTCAAATATTCCTTTAAATTTTAAATCTTAACTTCATATAAATACAAACAAAACAAGGAGTCTCTTATAGAACAACCATTCTGTGACTCTAAGCATCAGTTCTTCATTTCTAAAAGGCAGGTCATTCTGAAATATTTTAAAATTTCACAACTTGCAATCTCAGAATGCCATTAAATTCAGAAAACTGACAGGGCAGAGCAGAGCTCAGTGGTCTATGGTTGTGCTGTCCATTATGATAGCCACTAGCCACAAATGTGACTAAAGTCAGGTAGATCTTGTTTTTTTTCTTCAATTCTGCCACTTGGAAGTGTTACTTAACCTCTTAGAGTCTTAGTTTTTTCCTCTGTAAAATGAAAATAATAATAGAATTCACCTTATATTACCTGTTCTTATGGTGAATCCATGTTATAAATGTAAGTGTTTAATAACAATGAATATATATTCCTTATAAAAACCTGTGAGATTAAGTAACAGGACTAATGAGAAACATAAATTTGGGGCAAAACCATTCAAAATCTATGGAATTTTGTAAATAAAGCACGAACAAAAGCAATGATAACCAGTAGGCAGCCAACATGGCTGGAGGCTATTACATTAGATATTAAAAATGCACAAAAATAATAGAGTGGAAATGTTGGGAGTTAGAACAAGGTTGACAAGAGATAAAACAATGTAATTAGAAGTGTAGGCATGAGTCGGCATGGAGGCAGTGCAAGCAGCCATGAGCTGAAGCCACGCAAGCTGGGGTGGCAGCCTAGGGGTCAGTTCCTATTGTGAGTCTTGAAAAGTGCAACTGATAAGGACTCCTGATGCTAAGGATTTTTCTTTTTCCCATTGAAGATTATGATGCTATTCTTATTATTTGAGGTCCCTTTCATAAATCATGTATGAACTGACACAACTTCTTCATTATCCCAACATCATTTCTCTTTCACCAACTGTGCATGAGCTAACTCACATTTATAGGAACATGAGTGACAGCAAGACTTAGTATAGAGGAAAAGAAACAGGGCTTAGAATCAGAAGAACGTAAACTCAAGTCTTAGTTCTGCCACTTACTAGCTTTTTCAACTGCATATACCATTCGATGTCTCTGAATTGCAGTGTCCCCCACCTGTAGGAGAATGATACTAATTTGCACCTGTTCCTGCTGCGTGGAACCATTGTGAGGTCTGGATGAGGAAGCTGTGGTGCGCTGCACAAATGTAAGAGATTTCCCTGGAGGATGATGTCTGCACAAGTTCAGTGTAGTCCCACCTCTGACAGGCTGCCGTTCAGCTCTCAAAGTTCCAACATGGTGTAGTAGGTGCATGTGTCCTCCTTAGCTCCTATTTTCTGGCATCACCAAGAAACTTGGTGCCATTCACCACCAGCCCCATTCTTGCTGCCTCCCAGCATTCTCTGGAGCCTCAGACAGGTGCAAGGGGCTCTTATCGAAGAGTTCCGCAGATGTTTGGGCCAACAGAGGCCCATTTTGTTTTTCATTAATGCCTTTTACCATAAATTCTGCAAATGAAACAATGCTTGGGAAAAACCCCCAGAACTCCTTCTTTTCCCCTTTTCACTGTCCCCTGCCCAGGCCAAACCCATGGATAAAGCCTGTCTGGTCCTCCTGACTCTAAACAGAACCCCTCCCCCGTTAACTGCTGCGATCAGTGTTCCAGGAAGGACCCACTTCTTCTCCCCGTCCTCACCCCAGTGCAAGGAGACAGTGGGGTAGAAAGATGACTCAATACTACTTTGTTTTAAGTGTTTTGGAGACAACAGGCCAATTTTGCAGAGTTTTTGACATCCATCGCTTGAGATAAAGGGTCCTTTCTTTGATCCTGCTGTCCTCCTGCCCTCCATCCTTCTTTCTCCATCTCCTCCTCTGATTTTCCCACTTTGCCCATCTGAGACCAAATTCACAGAGAAAGAATAGAACCTCCCACCCTACCAGAGTAGTGTCATTTCCACATACAAATGGACTGTGGCCGTTGGTCTGTTGTTTCATGGAGGGGCACAACCTAACAAAGCCTAAAAGATGCCAGGAGGAGTCTGGCTTCGCAGTGTCTCCGTTTTCCTGGTGTCGTTGTGTAATGGAAGACTCATGGGCGGGAAACGTGGAAACCTTGCCTGGCTCACACAACTGTGTGCACGGAGATTATAACAGACTACTCCCCAGGCCTCAGTCCAGTCTTCTCATCTGTAACGTGACGGTGGTGGGCAATATCATAATGATGATGACTGTCCTTTAATGAGTATTCGTCACATACCGGGGACTGCACTAAGCTTTTCATATGTGCCGCCTCACTGGTATTCATGACGTTTCTACTGGTAAGGAAACTGAAGCTGAGTGCAGATGAGGGATGAGAATTCTGTAGAAGTGCGATTTACGTCCGGATCTGCTCCAATGCCCATGTTGGAAACCGCTGTGTCTGCAATCACCATTTCTTCTCTGAAGACCCCTCTGGACTTCTCCCACCTAAGCTGGCCAATAATTGTAATGCACACTCTCTTCCATGCTTTCACACTGCAGTGCAGATACGCCCGCCTGACTATGTCTCCAGTTAGGCTCAGTCACATCTTCTTGAAGACAGGACCTAGGACATGTGTCCAGAGCACCCGGCACAATTCTTGGCTCATCATAGATAATAAAGATTTGATAAATAAGCATAGAATTTCTGCCCATCCTATTCGAAATCACTAACTTGACTCAGTAAACTGGCACACCATTCTCTCTTTGAGTGTGGGTAGTGTCACCCCCGTCCCCCACAGTGCTGGTGACCCGGCCTCCAAACTTCTCACACAGGGAGGGGTGGGCAATGAGTAGTATTCACCAAGCTATGAGACGATTTCTACGTGATTACAAAAGAGAATGTTTAGCTCCAACCACATTACGTAAGTTCTGCTGTCGTAACTATTTGCTCCTTCAATATATTTAGACTTAAAAGTGATAAGCTATAAAGAAAAGCAACCAGAAAAATACATATTCCAATAAGATATGGATTTCTAATAAAGGATAAAGAGTTGTGTACACATTTTGGAGAGCACATTGAAGAGAAATGTGCTTTAGTCTGATTATACATAGCTTTGAGGAATTTATTTCCACACACATTGCGTGGTATTAAAGAACCCAAGATAAATCTTTGGTGACTCCAAGAAAGTGGTTCAACAGTAATTATGGATTAACATACACCCACAGTTAATAGTTGCTGCCGTTTAGCATCAGTGCAACCATTTACACTGATAATACATTACACGCTACTTTTTTTTTCCCAGGCACAGTGAATGACTACCAGGGCAGGATTACTTTCCACTAAGCAGATTTCATAGCTCCAAGCCTCTAATCATTTGTAACCATTAGGGAAAACATGGGGCTGAACAAATTAAAAAAATAAAAACTATCCTGAAGCTCACAAAACCACATAATTATACTGTATCACTTAGCATTTTGATTGAGTGTTTGGCAAACTTGATACGGGAGGCTCACAAATGCCCTCAAATGCCTCATAAACACGGCAACTTTACCTACATAAACTCACCTAAAAACATGTTCCCACATCACCTATGAAGGCAAAGATGAATAAATACAGACAGAGGGAGATGGGAAGAAAAGTAGAGACAAATACTATTGTTATTTTCCCAATCTAAGTTTATTAGTTGTTACTTTTTCATTCATTGGTGTTTTAAATTTTCAACAGAACAATGACATTTTACTAGTGGAAAGACCAGCAATGTTGCCACACTATTGCTTCAGAGTTTCTATTTGTGGAAGTTTTAAAGTACTTATTTTGTCACTGGTAGTAATCAGATGGCAGAGTTTAAAACTGAATTTTCCTCTACCCTAAGACATATTACATAGTCATTTTGGTACTCAGTTTTTCCATCGTAAAAAGGGGCTGTCTGTTTATCTAAAGATTAGTCAGACTTTTAAAAACATTCTGGAAAAGATATTGAGCTCCTTAGTAAAAGTCATAATAAAAATTCTAAACAGGTATTTGGGAAAATGGGAAGTGCAATGTGTTATCATCACATTCTATTTTTATACAGAGCCTGAAAGCATTCTCCCTTATGTACTAATTTTGCTGTCTCCCACCACCCGTATCAATACCATCCCTGGGCACTTGGTAACATTCATCCCATCCGAGTCTTCTCACGTTACTTTGCTTACTGAGAAGACAAAAGTGCATCTGTAGCCAAGTGCTCTCAGATCTCATTCACAAACACAGATCCTTCATGGGAACCCGAGTAGAGATAGAAAGGGTCTGTGACAGAGGCAAAGAATAAAATCATAATGAATGTTTCATGGAGGCCAACCACCACAGAGAGGAGAGCTGACAAGGAGGGAGACATAGAAGCAGAGACCAAGGGCAGGGATGCGAAAGAACTTTCACAAAGCAGAGTTGAGGAGAGAAATGGAAAAAGGACAGTATTGGAGAGCAAGACATACTTACAGACAATGGCTTTTTAAAAAAGTTAAAATATTACTTACTGAAATCAGACTGGATTCAGTATCTCTTCTATAAAAAACAAAAATCCAAACTCTTAATAAATTTCTTTAAGCCAAGTAGACAAATGAGACAATGAAGATAAGTAAAAATGTATTTCTAAAATTAAAAAAATTATCAGAAATAACCACTGTTAACGTTTGAGTATTATCTGTCAGACATATTCATAATTTGTTTGTCTAGCTTTTTTTTAACACAAGATGAGATCATATTCTACATACTGTTTTATAATTGTCTTTGTTTACTTAACAGCACATAAAGAATAGCTTCCCATGTCAGTAAATACATATCCGCATCATCATTCTTAACAGCAATCTCATATTCCACTGTATGAATGAATGACATTTCATTTAACAAACCTATGTGTCCTTCTGGTGGGCATATAGGTGGATTGTTTTTTGGCAATCATAAATAATGTCTTATCAGTTAGCTTTCACTGAGTAATAAACCACCCTAAAATTCCATAGCTTAAAAGAACTATTTTTTTTTTAAGCTCATGATTCTGTGAAGAAAGTGGGAGAGCTAGCACAACTGAAATGGCTGGGCCTCTCTGTGTGGTCTCTGCCTCCACCAGGGGGCTAGCCTGGGCTCACACCATGGCTTCAGAGTCTCAGACAGCAAGCCCCTCAGACCGTGTGAGAGTACTTATCAAGCCTTTACTTCCAATACATTCACTAATGTTTCTCTGTCCACCCCAAGTCACATGCTTAACCCAGATTCAAGGGGTGTCTCTCTTGGTGGGAGAATCTGCAATGTCACATTATAAGAGGTGTATGTATAAGGATGGAGGAAATTTTGGCCATTTTACCATCCTTCGCGGATGCTATACTAAATATCCTTTCAACCACTGCTTAACTGATTATTTATATGAGACAAATTTCTGGAAGATAAATTGTTCAGTAAAAGGAATGAACATTTTAAGCTGTAGATTCATACTGCCACAATTGGAATTTATGGGTCTCATTAACTAGATTTTCAATAATAAGAATTCAATGCCTGGCACAATGTATAGCATATTATATAATAAATATTAACTAAATTGATGAATAAACAAAACTAAACAAATCAACAAAAAGATGAATAAATTAATAGCCTGATCAATACTGATGTTACTATTATTTAAAATATTTGCACATTGAAAGGCAAAAATAGAACCTTATTTTATTTTTTATATTTTTTTTTGAGACCGAGTCTCACTCTGTTGCCCTGGCTAGAGTGAGTGCCGTGGCATCAGTCTAGCTCACAGCAACCTCAAACTCCTGGGCTTAAGCGATCCTACTGCCTCAGCCTCCCAAGTAGCTGGGACTACAGGCATGTGCCACCATGCCCGGCTAATTTTTTCTATATATTTTTAATTGTCCAGATAATTTCTTTCTATTTTTTTAGTAGAGATGGGGTCTCGCTCTTGCTCAGGCTGTTCTCGAACCCCTGAGCTCAAACAATCCGCCCGCCTCGGCCTCCCAGAGTGCTGGGATTACAGGCATGAGCCACCTAGAATTTTATTTTAATTCATACTTTTAAAATTACTAATAGTTGTTATATTTAATGGCTATTTGGTATTCTTCTTTAATGAATATGAATTGAGCATATATAGCTGTGTCTATTTCTGGAGTCTCTGTTTTGTTCCATTGTTACTTTGTCTATTCCTAAGCTAGTAGCCCTTAATACTATCATATCTAAGTTACTCTTTTCATGACTGTATAATACTCCATTGCGTGGAAGTACCATGATTTACTTAACTGATCTTTTATTTATAGATAGATATATTGTTTTTAATCCTTAGATATTAAAACAAAGCTGAAATGAGCATCATTTACATATGTGTCTTTGCTGTCGAGTGAAGGTATATCTTTGGGATAAATCCTTAGATGAGAATTACAGGGTAAATTGTTCATTTTAAAATATTGACATTTATTGCATAAATGTCTTTCAAAAAAGCTGTAGCAATTCCCACTTTTTCTAGAAGATAAATCTGCTTGCTTCTCTAAACTCTCACATAATACCATGTGAGATCTTATTTGACATGTGAAATGATAAATCACTTTTAAAAATTTGTATTCCTTTAGCCAGGTGCAGTGGCTTGCACCTGTACTCCCAGCTACTTGGGAGGCTGAGACAGAAGGATTGCTTGAGCCCAGCCTGGGTGACAGGGTGAGACCCTGTCTCAAAAAAAGTTTTTTTAAATTGTATTTCTATTTGGGTTATGATAAACTTTTATTTTTTTAAGTTTATAAGCTAAATTTCTTTTTTGGTGAACCGATTCAAATTTTCTGTTCTCTTTTTATTGAGTTCTTGGTCTTTTCCTTATTAATTCTAGGAGTTCCTTAACATTTTCTATTGATGTTATTTATGGTACTTCTCCACAGAAGTGTTTCATTTTGATATGGTCCTATTTATTTAATATTTCTTTATTGTTCCTGGCCCTTGAATTTCATTCTAACGGGCTTTCCACTTCACTCTTATAAAAAATTATTTCTCGTATTTTCCTTTGGTACTTTTATTTAGTTACTAACTTATTTTAAGTTTAAATTGTTGAGCCTTCAGGAACTTATTTTGGCATGAGAAGCAAAGTTTTATTTTTCATTTTTTTCCAAAGGACTAGCCAATGTCCTCATATAATTTTTTTAAAAAAAATAGTACATCTATTCCCCCAATGATTTGGAATAGACTTTTATCACATAGAAAATTTATGTATGTATCTGGCTGTATTTTTGAATTACATTTCATTCCATTCATCTGTCTGTTCCAGTAACAGCACCAACCATTTAAAATTACTTTAATTTTTATAATGTATTTTAGTACTAGAGGTATCAATCCACTTTAATTACTCTTTTTTATTTTGTCAAAGACTTTTTTATCTTTAATACACACTTTAGAATCAATTTATCTACTTTTGTAAAAGGAATACATTAAATTTATAGATTTCGAGACCACAGTTTTACACTTTGAGTCTTCATATTTAGAACTACACATGTCTCTCCAATTATTCAAATTTATTTTATGTCTTGTGTAAAGTTTTAAGCCTTCCTTCATTCAGATTCTATAAGTTCTTGTTAATTTTATTGCTAAGTATTTTATTTTGAAAGTTATATATAAGATTGGTATTTCATTACATTTTCTGAATAGCATTCACTTACAAGAATGCTCTATATTTTTAAAATCGATTCTCTTACCAGGTACCTTATAGAACTCTCATTACGTCATCTGTAAAGAAAGAATTTGCCTTTACATTTCCAATTTTTATGTCCGACTTTTATAATTAGAAAAAGAAGACGTTTCCAATTTAAATATATTGAAGTAAAATAGACTTCTCTGCATTTGAATAATATGTAATATTAATACAATGTCTATTTTAAAATTGTGGTAAAATACACATAAGATTTACCATCTTAACCATTTCTTAGTGTACAGTTCAGTGGAATTAAGTACACTCACACTGCCGTGCTACCATCACCACCATCCATGCACAAAACTCTTTTCCTCTTGCAAAATTAAACTCTGTACTCATTAAACAGTAATTCCCCATTCCTCCCTTATCCTAGTCTCTGGTAACTGTCATTCTTTTGTCTATGAATTTGACTACCCTAAGTACTTCGTATAAGTGAAATCATACAATATTTGTTCATTTGTGACTGGCTAATATATTGTCTGTTAATGGAACACAAGGATATTGGGAATAAAAAAATTCTGCAGATAATATTAACATTTTCTATTTCTTAATTTTTTATATTATCAAGTATTCATCATTTTAGGAGTTAAATAATTTTGATTTTATAACCAAAATAAAATAACCACTGTATTATACCACTTCTTGTTAAATTTATATGTATTTATCATTTCAAGCTCAATTTTTTATGCTTCCTTTATGTCTGGTAGACCTTTTCATATCTGTATATAATACACAATTGTTCTTAATGTAATCTTTTAGATCTGGAGGTAAATTAGAGATAATCTTGTCTAACTCTCTTTTTCATAAGATGAAAATATTGATTTCCAAAGATAGGACAAACATTATAAAGAGGAAACTGAAGCCCAAAGAAGTATCCCAGCCCAAATGAACATTGTTTCAAGGGCACTAAGAGAGATAGAGAATATGAAATCAAAATCACTGTCAGCATTTTTTTGTCTTTTTGTGAAATCATCGAAATAGTTAAGGTTCTAGAACACTGGGCAAAGTATATGCCCCATCAACAGCAAAAAAAACAAAAAAGAGGAAAAAGATAACTTTAAAGGAGATTCTGTTGTCAGTTTAAGGCTGATCTTGATCACCTTGTAAGTACTTTTAAAAACCTGTGAAAACTTGGAGCCACCATATGTTCAGCAAAAACATGTTATGTCAACTAAATTCAGTTATTTTATTAAATTTTAATTATTTTCAAGTTCAATGGAAAAATGTAATAAACATTGATCTGTTAATATACTTTTAATAATATATAAGAACATAATAATTTTCCTCTCAGACCTTTTTAGAATGCATGCATATATTACATATAGCTGTAATCAAGATTTATATCATTTTGCTTCCTACTCTTTCAACTTGGTATCAGTCAAGGCACATTTTCACTTATCTACATAAGTCAGATATCTTATGCTGAGGGATCTGTGTTACTCAGAAGGCAGATCTATTGAATTGGCAGAGGAGACATGTAGAATTAAAACAAATGACATGCGTAGATTCAGGCCAAATCACACAGGTCTTCTAGGTCCCGTGAAGAAGAAAGCAAGCAGGGACAGAAGCCATGAGCTGGGACCCTGGCCTCAGGAATGAGGTCAGAAACACAGTAGGAGCTCAGCTTAGTGGATTCATCTCCAGAAAGGCAGAAACTACGTATGTCTCCTTTTGGGTTGCCTGGTTATGAATTAATGTATAATGATAAAAACCATATGCGATTTAGTAAACAGTGTCAGTGGTAGAGCTACACCTGGTGGAGGTCTGAGACACATGGGAGGACTGAGTGCTGAAGGCCCCCAAGTCTGAGATCCCAATCCCCTGGAACAGTGTCTGGTGCCTCATGGGCTCTCTGGAAATATCTGTCAAATGATCAACTAATGGGGCCAGTAGACTGATAGGTGAGGAGAAGGCCAAAGACATTATGGACCTTGATTTTGATGAATAGAAGATAAAGCCTGTGATTATATCCTATGAGTAAAATGTACAGCTTGGGTAATAGTACTATTATGTGTATTTTTTACCTGATTGACCAAAAGTATCCAAACTGTGGATTAACAGTTCAAGGTACCTGTCATTCCACAGTCTGACACCATGTCCTTGGCCTTAGCTTAGCACATACGCATCGTTTATACACTAAGTTGCCAAGTTTTCTTTTCTCATTAGCCTATACCATTTGTCACGAGCACAGTCTTTAACACTAATGCAAACAAATGCACTAAAATGTCAAGTCGGTCTCAAGATAACTAGAATGTTTCACTTGTTATAGCATCATTAAAAAGAAAACAGAAAATTTGAAATTCCTGTAGAGAATTCATTCAACAAATAATGACTGAGCACTTCCTAGGCACCAGGTAGTTGCTAAATGCCGTAGAACCAGTGATGAACTCAACAGAGCACACAGCCAGTCCTGCAGGAAGATCTGAAGGATGGCTGCTCAGATTTGCACATGACACCAGACTGCAACATGGTGTTGAGAGGAGGGAGATGCAGCATGTGAAAATAGGATCTGGATCATAAAGGATCTTTATACTTTTATCCTCATTATAATATTTCAAAATTCCCAAATGACCGCATGCTATTTTTTTAAAAAAATTCAAGTCATACAGAAGGCTATAGGCTACTAACCGAAGGGCCACCCCTAGACCCACTCCCTGGCGGTCACGACTGTGTGAACTTGAAACTTTCAGACCTTTACATGAGACTGAAAGACAAATTCTGAAAAAGTTCGGTGAGCACAATTCTTCATTTAGCCTCTGGCCTTCTTCTCCACCCATGGCATTTCTAAAAGGTGTCCTGATGTGAAAAATCCTCTTAGGTTGAAGCTCAAATGGGTCATAGAGACTGAATGGGGCAAAACACTTCACTTCTAAAGATTCGTTACCTGGTTCTGAGCATCGTGAAAAGGATTAAAGATACTGCATGCAAGTGTCTTTCAAATGTTTATAGCAGCACAATTCACAACCACAAAGATGTGGAAACAACCCAAATGCCCACCAACATGTGAGTAGATTAATAAAAGGTGGTATATGTATACCACGGAGCACTACCCAGCCATAAAAAAATGGTGATTTAGTATCTATGGTAACAACCTGGATGGAACTGGAGCCCATTCTTTTAAGAGAAGTATTGCAAGAATGGAAAACCAAACACCACATGTACTCAATACTAAATTGGAACTAATCAATCAACACTTACACGCACATATGGAAGTAACATTCATTGGGAATCAAGCAGGTGAGGCAGGCAGGAGGGGCTGGGCAAACTTACACCTAATGGGTATAACGCACACTATCTGGGTGAAGGGCACGCTTATAACTTTGACTCAAACTGTACAAAAGCAAATTATGTAACCAAAAAATATGTACCCCCATAATATTCTGAAATTTAAAAAAAAGATACTGCATGCAAAACACCTGGCACATAGTAGGCACTTAAATAGCAAGTGCTATTATTACGGTTTAAAGTTATGCTTGTTCTTGAACTGCTACTAGCTTTGCCAGGACTAACTAGTACACCGTGTCTTGATTATGAAGTGATGGCAGTTCTTTTTCCGACAATCTTGAAAAAACAAAAACCCTGTCCTTTGATGTGCCTGCCCATTGGGGATTATAGCTTTTCACAATCTTTGGAAAACCACTTCTCGGTCACTTTTCCAGTTAATATAATATCCTCCTTGTCCTCACGGAAGAGATGTCAGAGGGGAGTTGGAGGTTTTGGTCGTGTGAAATGAGACAGGGTGTTAGTGTCGGGACCATATTTCTTTTCCAACTCTAAAATCTAATTTCCTCAGCACTGTGTCGAATAGTTGTGCATTTACGGCTCAAGTTCCTGGCGTCCCACCCCTCACCTGTACAACATCACTTAGGTAATGCTTGGAAAGTGCTTTGAAGGAAATGGGCCCAGAAGTGCTAAGTAGAATTACATGATACGAGACGACAGTGGGGAGCCACACAAACAGATAAAATCTTCTGTCTGTGCTACGTTTCATTTTCTCTGGTAGATTTTATGGAACTCTCATGTGTTACACTGGAAATGAATCAGGAAGTCACATTTTTATGAGTAATATGTATGTTGAATATTGAAAAGAATAACAAAGTACTGGAATGGAATATTTGCACTCAGTTGGGTATAATAAAAAGTCAGTTAGAAATTAAGAGTCAGCCACTTTCCATTATGTAATATTTTAAAATAAATAACAAAAAAAATGATAGGAGAAGGTAAATCATGGAGGGAACAGTTTGGGGAAATTTTTTTAATCAGGGAAAGTGGTTCTGGAGAATTTCAAGGTTCTTGGTTCATGGAGAAAGTTTACATAAGAATATTCATCCATCTATCCATTGATTTATTTGTGCATTAATTAAACTAACTTTTCCTAAATATTTTCAGAGGGCCAAGCACTGTATTAGTTACTTGCACAGAGAGCACTGAGACATGCTGTAGCAGAAGCAGGATAAATTGTGTCCTGGCAGAACGCGAAGAAGGAAATTCTCTGGGAAAGTCATGGAAAGGATTCCTCAAGGAGGTGATTTCTGAACTGTCCTAGGGGTGAATAAGAGTTTTCCAGGAGGAGATGGGGAGGAAGGGATTGCATGGCAGTGGAAAAACATCTGCAAAAGCACAGAAAAACACACGACAGAGTGAAGGAATGACAACCAAAGTTTAGTATTCTGGAATTCAGGGTGTCCTGAGTTGGGTCTAGATGTGACATCTGAGAGAATAGCTGGCTCTGATTTTGCAGAACCTTGTAAGTATTGCTAAATATCTGAGTCTTTCCTCTCTTCTTCATAGAGAGAACATACACTGACATGTTTGAGGAAATGATGGGTTCTACCCAATTAAATTCAGGGAATAGACCCAGAGCAATGCCTGGGACACAGAGATGAACACAAAAACTTCCCAATGGTTCAATGTTCCCAATGCAGTTGGCATCTGTTCTTCAGCACACAGCACACCTTCGGTGTTCTCTCCAGTCATTTGTTACTCTGTTAGTTGGGACCACATCCGCATATCATTTCTAAGGTCAAAAGCGGTACTGCACAGAGCGAGGCGTGGGCTCTCAAGTCAGACTTCCTGGGCTCAACTCCTGAATCCCATAAATACTAGGTGAGTGACTTTGGGCAAGCTCTTGCAGTGTCATCCTCTGTAATGGGAGTACTAACAGTTTAATCTCACAGGGCTGTCATGCAGATTAAGTGAAACAGGTTCGGCAGTCAGCACAGTGCCTGGCAAGTTACGAGCAGTAAAGAAATGTAAAGTATTTGCACAGCCCATTAGCCGTGTCTGAGCTCCACTGAAGAACCACGTGGCGTCCCAGAGCTTCATGAGAAAAAGAGCCACCACTGCCAATTGCTCTGGTTCTGTGACTGCTCTAGGTCCTTGGTGAGATCAAAATAGATACAATTTGGAGGCATGTGTGCATTATCTTCACCAGCATTGTCTTCCACCATATGTTGATGGAAGAGGCTAGGTTTTATAAGCACTTTCCAGGTATGTAAGTGGAAATGAACTCGTTAGAGAGCGAACTCCAGGCCATGTAGCTCAAGAAGACACACAGAACACCTGGCACACAGTAGGTGCTTAAACAGCAAGTGTTATTATTACAATTTAAAGTTATGCTTGTTCTTGAACTGTTACTGGCTTTTCCAAAACTAGTATACTGTGTCCTGATTATGCAATGATGGCTGTTCTTTTTCCAGCAATCTCAGAGGAAAAAAAAAATGTCCTTCAGTGTGGCGGTTTTCCCTTGACATAGGATATAAACTGACTTGATGATTTTTTATAATAAAGTACGTGGGGTCATCATTTGGGGAAAAGTGCTTTCTCTTCCCTCCAAATGCCAGAGTGCTGTGTATAGTGTTTTGTTTCTGAATGCCTTCTCCTAATCTCGTCTTCATCCCCCCCACATTTAAAAATCATGTGGAGAGACAGAGATTCAGGAGATGAAGCCCCAAAACATTAAATGGATGGATTATCTGATGTGTGAATACATTAAGAGAAGATTTTAACGTCTGACAACAAGCTTAGGACTGAATCACTGATTAGTATTAATATATAGAAAAGTAAACAATTTAAAATCATGGCAATTATTAACACATAGAAAAATAAAAATTTATTCAAGAAAGGAAATGTAGTCACAACATATGACATGGCCTGGTTGTAAGAAATATTCACCTAGTTATGTTAATGTTGAATCTGAATGTTTCTACCGAAACTTACTCTATAATTATAATGAGAGGATGTGGAAGGGAAAGTGTGTATGTGAGAGTCAGGCAGGCAGGAGAGAACAAAAATAAGTGTAAGAAAGCTAAATCCAAGAACTCAAAAGAGAACATTTGAACATGTTATTTAGAATTGGAGGCAAACACAAAAAACAGCTAAAAGAGTTGAATGTGGTTACTTCTAGAAGGAGCACAGACAGAGGTTACTGCTTTTCATAATAAACCTTGTAAGACAGAATTTTTCCACTATAAAAACTATGCACATGTACGAATTTGATAGGAATAAACATTAAATACATTAAAAGGCATGAGAGTTTGAAGCATTTGAATCAAGGTCTACACGGAGAGGAGAATCCAGTATGAAGCCAGGGAATTCTGGTCAAGCCCATTGCGTAGGGCTTCAGAAGGCAAGGAGAAGATACAAGCTATTAAGCAAAGGACTGACGTGGTCAGATTGTACTGTGGAAAAATTTATATTTTATGTATTTTACATATATAATAACTCTGCAAGGATCAGGAAATGTTTAAAAGCAGGGAAGTCAGTGTGCAAATTTTGCAAATAGTCCTGGCAGGAAATGATGACTTTCAGAACCAAAGCAGTGGATGTGGGCATTGAGAGAAGAACACGGGTCTAACTGACATGTCTAAGATGGGCTAGTCTTGTCTACCCAGGGAGTGAGGAGAGCAACGTGAAGACCTCCAGGTCGCTGGCTTAACAGACTGGGAGGACAGTGGTGCCGATATCCAAAGCAGAACTTCAGAAGAAGAGGCAGGTTCCAAGAGGAGAGGCCACAGAGGAAAAAGTGGTGCTTTTGTTTTTGCACACAGCACAGGTTCCTGAAGGGCATCCAGAAGAACTAGTAAGTGCTGACCAGGAGACCAGGATGGTGAAAGGGCTGGAATAAAGAGATTTGGGAGAGCCTGGCATATATGTGGTGATCAGAGCCTCAGGAGGCTATCCTGATGCCCAAGTGAAGTGTAGGGTATGCGTCAGGGCAAAGACTTGGCCTGGGGAATACACATTTTGAAGAAATAATCAGTAGGGCAAAGGCCAACAAAGACAGTGAAATGTCAACAGAAAGGGTGGCACACTGAAGTCTCAGTGGATGGAGGAAGGAGGGTGTGTCCAGGTCCAAAGCCCTGAAGAGAAGTCAAGGATGGACAGTGAGGACATCAGTGCTCTTAACAAGGCATCTGTAGAAATGGAAGGGAAGGGACAAAAGCCTGAGCGAATTGGTTCACTGAACGAAAATTGATTAAGTAGATACAGAAAGCATGTCAGTGCCTTCAAAACATTCAGTAGAAAAGGGAAGTAGGAAAATAGGGCACATAGTTAAAAGCCATTTACTGTTGCCGCCCATGGCCCTCCTTTCTGCTGCTTCCAGCAAACCTGCCCTCTTTTGGAGAACTGCTCCTCCCCCGAGTCAGCGCAGGGTTCAGAGAATGTGGCAATCACGGTGCCCACCGCGGGGTGGCGCGTGGCCCAGGAAAGGCTGATTGGAGTCCGCTCCGAGGGTGAGTCAATTGCAGCTAAGGTAAGTTGGTCCTACGCCCACAGACACGCTTCCAGCTTGGTGGAGAAATACCGTCTGAGGGATTGAAGCCACACGGAGAAAAGCGGAGCCGAGCCAGAGAGGGAGAGAGAGGTGGTCCTGTGGAGCCCCTCTGGGAACAGGAGCGGCCGAGGCTGTCCTTCCTAAAGCCCGGCTGCTCGGCCGGTGTGGCTTCCACTTCGGTTCTCTGAGCCACACTGGGGTCCTTCCTATCAGCCCTTCTTTTGTTTAAACTCATTCGGGTTGCTTTTTCTGTCACTTACTACCAAAAAAAAAAAAAATCCTAATAGAGGAAGGTCGGGGAGATAGACATTAATAGATGGTGCATAGCGCAATCAAGAGATAGACCAACAGGTGTGCATCACTATATTAATAGATTTGTATCTAACTACCTTATGTATACATACCTGTAGATGTATTCAGGGAAGTGGCAGTGTTTGAAAGCACAGGGAAATGACTTTGAAAATGGGAAGGCTGAACATATAAGGGGAGGGGAAGGCTGAAAGCGCTTCCAGGGGAAGTGGGATGAGAAGGGATTGGGGCCCAGGCAGAGAGAGTACAGTCGCCCCAAGACAGAAACCAAAGACAGAAGCAGTTAAGAGGTGCAGGAAGAAACTCAGCCCCATGCTACATTTTTTTCCCCTGTGAGTGGGAGGCAAAGAGGGAAGGTTTTAAGGTAAGGGAGTCTGAAGAGAGTAGAAATAGCCTCCAACCACTGCCGTGAGCCATGAGATTGGGAGCTGGCTAGGAACAATGACCCAGGCTTCAGTCTCCTCACCTGTAAATACCCTACCTGGCACAGTGCATTAATGTTTGTGAAAGTTACCATTTGTGAAATTATGCGTGAGCTGCTTTTATGCATATGGTTTGTTTATCTTAAACAAGATAATGGACATTTACATAACCAATTCTTGATTATCTAAAGCAAGGGTTGACAAATTTTTTTCTGTAAAGGGCTACACAGTAAATATATTAGACTTTGTAAGCCATTTCTCTGCCATCGTAGCCCCTTAAAAAAGAAGGAAATTCTGGCACATGCTACAACATGGATTGTTGAGGACACTAGACTAAGTGAAATAAGCCAGTCACAAAAAGACAAATGATGTATGATTCTGCTTGAATGAGGTACCCCGAGTAGTCAAAATCATAGGACCAGAAAGTAAAATGGTGATTGCCAGGGGCTGGAGGGTAGAATGAGTTGTTTAATGGATGTGGAGTTTCAATTTTGCAAGACAAAAAGAGTTCTGGAGATTGGTTGCACAACAATGTGAATATACTTCACGCTATTCAACTATACATTTAAAAATGGTTAAGATGGTACATTTATGTTATGTGTATTTCTAACATAATTTAAAACAAAACAAAACAGGCACTGGCCAAACTTGGCCCTCTGTCTATAGTTTGCGAAACCCCGATCTCGAGATTCAGGGGATAACATTCATTAAAAAGTAAAAATACCAATTTCACCCCTTCTAAGCCTGTGAGTGCCCTGAAGGTGGGGCAATTCTTGGGCCTCTCTGCATCTCTAGGCCTCACTTGGTCTTGCGGGTGGTGAATCACAGGTGCTCCCCACATGTCCACTGACTTGAACTCTATAGCAGACTTCTAGAGAGTGTTGAGTGTTGAGCAAATCGAATGGGGAGGAAGGGAAGGAAAGGGGTAACAAACATTTCTTTCCCTCAGAGGAAAACTGGCTTCCATAACACCAAGGCTCTCCCCAAAATAAAAGTTCCAACTGCCTACGCGAAAAGTATCCTAGGTCCTGGGACCCTGTCACAAGCCGTTGTGTGTATCCTCCACAGAGCTGCTTTGTTTTCAGTGTTGCTTTCTTAAGGTACACCTAAGATGATGCCAGAAAATCTTTCGATTGAGTTTCCAACTGTTCTGCTATGCTGCAAATGTAAGGTTTCCAGGTGTAAAATAAGAAAACAGAGTCGCCTGTTACTGGAAGGTCCGCAGTATACACATTCTCGCGGAAGCAGGTTACCTGAGGTGAGACAGGTGGCTCCATTTGCTAAGGTACCAACACTGGAAGCGACCATCCTCAGAGATGGCTTTTACCTCCATCCATTTATGCTTGATCCCTTTATGGGCTATCTACCTTCCCAGTAGTTTTTATAAAACCCATTTTTTTAAAGAACACCTCCCCCAGAAGTCTGGAAATGGTTTTAGTGAGAAATGGAGGACAACATAAGGTCACCTGATTATCAAGGGGCATCATGAAGGGATTTCTGGAGCCTTCAGAACCAATGCCCCATTCTTAGCCTTTCTCTCAGAAAGCCAAACCCTGGGCAGGGAGCTGGGAAGCCCTCAAATCCACTTTGCAAATCGAAACCTGCTCATATTTTATAAGGTTAAATGTTGAAAGTTAAGATTTGACTGTTGGCTCTGTAAAAATGGGAAAGGAAGAAAAAGGACAAAAATGTGGCTTTGCAGGGTAAGACTTTTATCTAAAGCAGGTACATTGTACAACTGCAAGCCGAGAAACAAAGGGAGCCTTGTGTACCTTCCCTCCGCAGGCCGCTGTAATGCTGTGATGGGAGTAAAAGGAGTCAGGGAAATGGTTTTTGTGCTCTGTGGCAAAGAAAGAGCAATTCATGAGGGCTGCAAACAGGGACTTGCTCCCGGGCATGCCTGCAGGCCTGGCTTGACCAGCGGTCATGTTTCATGTAAGCAAAGGAGGCCCGCTGGAAGCTGGGACCTGGGGGAGGCTAAGGTTCTCCCTATTGCTGACCAGCCAGCCACAGGAGGGAGGATGCAGCCTCTCCCTGAAAACATAATCACAGCAGAAGTCCAGGAGGCCCCTGTCCAGCTGGACCCGGTGTCCCGCAAGGAGTCACAGGCGATAAGAAACTGGCCCCATTGCTCAACAGCGTGTTCTCGGAGGCAAACCCAGTCTGGCGCCATGTCCAACATGGTGGCACTAACCAAAGGCAACTAATCAGGACTTGAAATGTGGCTGGTCAGAACTGAGGTGTGTTGAAAGGTTAAAAGACAAACAATTTCAATGACTGAGCACACACACACACACACAAAAATGTTAAAATATCTTATTAATAGTTTTTGTATTGGTTACATGTTGAAATGATAACATTTTGGATACATCGGACTAAATAAAATATATTACCAAGTTTATTTCTGCTTTTTGCTTTCAAATGTGACTGCTAGAAAATTTTTGATTATATATGTGGCTCACATTATATTTCCTCTGAATTGTGCTACCTTGGAGAACATAGAACAGCTCCGACATTCTCAACTCATTTTCTTTTTGGTGTTTGGATAAATGAAAGATGAAAACCGAGGAAAAAAATCTTAGTAATGAATGCATTTATGGTCCTAAAGCCTGGAGCTACTGATCTGAGGTAGCTGGTTCCTACCCCACATTGGGGCCAGTATGGGGCCCTGCAACTCCCTTGCTGGCTGTCAAGCCCTCGTGTCTGATTTACGCTGCGTTCCTGGCACCCAGCCTGGCACCGTGAGGCTCCTGCCTTTGTCCAAGGAATAGATGTCGCTGGATGGGTGATAGACTGTGCTCACTTTGCAGGGATTTTCCTGTAGTTCTCTACCTCTTACCTCACCCCCAGTTCATGGGGAAAGAAATTGGAAAATGAACAGGCGATTTCAATGGCTTGAAAGTACCGCAACACCCAGTTCTGGGAACTATCTGTTTGGGAAAGACTGAAAACACAGGTAGGACAGGGGTGTCACCTCTCTCAGGAGAGGCTTCCTTTTAAAAGTGATATTAATAGTATATGATGCAAAGGATCTCTGGTTAGGGGCTCAAAGCCCTGTAATTCTAGTGTAATTTCCACATGACTCTGTGAAAGTGACATAGAGCTGCCAGACCTTATTTTCCTTTTTTGTCAAACAAAAATGCAATCCCTGCCCTGATTTCCAATTAGGGTGAGCACCAAATGAGAACATATATTCCGAAGTGCATGCTGGTATTTGGAATATGAACAAATTAATGTTATTTAGTGTTAAGAGTCTTTTGAATTAAAAAACAAAAGGTCCCAGTGTTTCTTTCTGAAGTAATAAATGCTGCTCAGGGTTTATTGGAGGGCAAGAGAACAAACCCCACCTCTAAAAGTCAGTCAAGAACTCTATGGATGATTTCTCATAGAGTCTGCACACCTCCCCAGCTGCGGAAGGATGGGAGCTATGATCAGAAGTAGATTTACTTCTAAAGGAGCTCTAGGGACCATTTGTGCTGCACCCTTATATGTGACTAGGACACATGAGAGCTAGGGAGGTTAAAAGAATTGTCTTGGGTCACTCAGTCAATGGCTGCCTGTCCCTGTGTAGAACCCAGCCTTCCCAGTGAAGAGCAGTGCTCATTCCGAGGGGCCAGAGGGGACCCGCCCCTGCTGAGCTTGTGACAGTGTGAGGGAGACAACAACCCAAGGTCCTAATGAGAGGAATGTGGGGCCCCATGAAAGGTAACAATCTTATCTGCAACTAAGCTGACTCATCTGCACATTGCTAGCAAGGATCTGTTCAATGACAAAAGTAACCTTCACTCATGGGCAATGAAAAACTTGAGTTTGTTTTGTTTTTTATGCATGAAAAAAGGCTAATTTTATTGAGATAGCATTGTGTTTAAAAAGAAGGAAATTGCTAACAGATTATTTATTTTATCAATGCTGGCCCAGCACACAGTAAGTGCCTGCACATTCCCAAGGACATCACGCCTTATTCTGGATGTGCATTATCTCATAAATCGCCCTAGCATCACAATAAAAAAAGTTAAATGAACTTTATTGACTCCCCACTGTTTTTAAAATCCTAAATGGGACTTAAAACCTATCTGCAAATTGTCCAGATTTGCTAATTACTATGGCTGGGAGGAGCTGACTCCCCCAGGGTGGAAGGGAATCCAAAGAGACAGCGTGTTTAGCTCCAGACAGGGTCAGACTTTCAGGTCACCCAGCAACAACAAAGGGTGTCTCTTTCATCTCCCCGAGCCTGGCACTCTCCGGCTCCCAGGAGGCCTGCCTCTCGCAAACCCCACCCACTGTCCCAAGGCTGGGAACTAGTTAGGTTTTGCCATCTGCCTTACAGCTTTTGTCTGATGTCCCAAGATAGTTTTTTTTCTGGGACGAGGAGGGGGTATACAATATGGATGCAGTTTATGGAAAGTCTTCCATCTTCTCACCCCCTGCCTTGCCACACACACACACACACACACACACACACACACACATAAATGTGGTTTGAGAATAGAGAGTAGGGCTGCAACTGAGGCTTATTATCTAATTTGAGAGACGGAACTACTGGTAGTCATGGTTAAGCTGTCACTGAGGAGAAACTCTAGTTTGGGGAACCTGTACCCAGGGGAAGAGCATTCCAGACAGGAAACGGGGCCACTGAGGATCACTGGAAACCTGCACTTGTTTATCAGGGAAGCCAAAGGCCCGTGGAATCAATGATTTGGAGAAAATAAAAAAGCTGAATTGGTTTGCCCTTAAGATTGAGGAATACATATAGACCAGAAAGAATGGCTTTTTCCTTTAATAATCCAAAGAGTTCTTGGAAAGGTGAGAAGTGAATGTAGAAATAAGTGTAAAAACCAGAACTACCAGTAAGTTACATGCCTGGTAACAGAGTCACTGTTGGGTGAAGACTGAGCTTTAAGCAACTGTCTGAGCCTGGGGGGCCAGGGGAGCCTGAGAGAGCAGGGAGGTGAAAAGTGATCCAACACCAGTGGTGGGAGACGGGCATGAAGGGAGAAGGGACATTTTGAGGAGAAACCTAGGCATTGTGGTGGAGGCAGGGAAAAACATCTAAAGCCACAGGAAAACCCAATAAAGAGACTTAAGCTCACAGAATTTTTGACCTAGATGGGGTCTTGAAAGATCTATGACACAGTGGTTCTTAACCACTGGTCTCTGGAATGCCTGCTGAATCACCAGGGAACTAAAGGAAATTATAGATTTTTCAATTTTACAGGATCAGAGACAGAATGATTATTTTTAACAAGCCTGTAGGTGGTTCACATGTGCAAAGAAGCTTGAAAACTACTTATCTGGTCACCTTCCAATGCCTTTAATTTACAGACGGTGGGGCTGAGATGAAGTGCTACCCAACGCCACACAACTGGTTGGTAGCAAAGGAAACTAAAATCTGATCTTGCCATTTTAACCAGTATTCTTTCCGTGGCTCCACGATGCCTCTTTAAATTTCTATTTGAGGGCTAGATAGGTTAGCATTAGTTGAGTCACAAACCACCCCAAAATGTAGTCACTTAACCACCACATGTTTAGCTTATAATTATGTGGCTTAGCAATTCAGCTGGGTGTTTTTTCTGGTCTCAACTGGGCTCCCACATATGTATGGTCAACTGCAAGTCAGCCAAGTGACTACTTCTGGGGACTGTCTGGCCCACAGCCAGGGTAATGGGGGTGCCTGGGTCACATGCCTCTCCTCCCCAGCAGCCTGGCTGAGCTTGTGGAAGATGCAGGGCTCCTTGTGGCCTAGTCAAAACTGTACGGCATCACTCTGCCACATTCCACAGGCCACGGCCATCACAGGGCCAGCCCAGATTCCAGGGGTTGGGGAATAGACTCTTCCTCTTGATGGAGTTAGCTGCAAAATCACATTACAAGGAGTATGCATGGAGGGAAGGAAATAACTTGGGCCATTTTTGCAACTGATGTATCATAGGAGCTTTGTCTATGATAGATGTCCCCTGTCCATCATACCCTATACTCTAGCCAAACTGCAACCCCTATTTCCTAAACATTGCTGCCAGATCCTCTCAGAAATCTTTTTTGGACTTGCTATTTCCTTGAACTAAAACACTCTTTTCATCCCTCCTTGCCTTCACCCTTAAATCATCCTTTAAAATGTGATCTATGACTCCACATTCAAAGGGGCACATTGACAATGCATTCTTCTCCCTCATGAAAACTTAGTAAAAGGATATAAAAAGGATCCTTTACCAAGATGCATAAATTCACAAGGGCAAAGAGAAGAGAAGATGACAACAAAGTCTTTCAACAAAACTTCGGGATTTGAAAAGCAGATAAAGGTATCGAGCTTAGCAGAGCAGAAAAGGCTGAATGTCTGCAGGTCTGGGGGAGCCGAGCATCAAGGTGAGTCTCGTTGCAGAACACAGAGGACTCAGGAACGAGGGATACTGCCTGCCTCGGAAGCAGGAGCGGGGCTGTGAAACCAGAAGGATCTGTTGAATGTACAGGAAGCGATTGACCGTTGGGTCCGTTCACCCTCCCCGCACAGTCCGATGAATACCCTTCTCCACCCAGAAGCCTGGAGGTTTATTCCTGGAGAGGTTAGCCCTGAGGAACTCTGGACTTGGAAAGAGTGTGCGTAGCTCAGGGCAGGATGAAGGAAACATCTACACACCAGAAGGTGAAACTCCCACCAGCATGCCTGGCTTGGCTCTGTGAAAGCTGGCAACCAGAGAACGGCTCCCAAGCAAGGGACTATAGGTTTTTCTTTAGGGAAGTTGACCAGCCCAGGAGAAATAACCTAAAAACATTGATATTTTTGAGATAGCCAGTAAACTGCCAGGATATTTGCCTGATGTGCCCCCACAGTGAAGCCTCTAGCCAATGGGCTAGGCCCAGCCCTTCCATGTAGAGTTTCCAGGCAGCTTTATACAAAAATAATCTGCCCAGGGTCAGGAGACCTTTGAACAAAGCCTCTGCTATGACAAACACAAAACCAACCATCCAATTGAAGAAACGAAATGTGGGTGGTGGAGGTCCGGTAATAAGAAAGCAAAGTCCATGTTTTCTATAGAAATAAACCAATACACAATACTTACCTTTGAAAAGATCAAGAAATAGCATTATAGGCAGATTATTTAGAAATATATTGGTAGCAGAACTGACACTTAAAAGTGCTGGAAATCATTGTCTCCAAGGAGTGGGATTCCAGGGAGGAGAGGGGTTGGCCGATTTTATGAAAAACCTTGTAAAACTATTAGACATTCTAAACTATGTACTTTGCTAGAGTAACTTTTTTTTTTTAAATAAACAAAACCTACTTAAATTTCCTCTCTTTGTTAAAGACTTCTCCATCTCCCCAGCAAGCCAAGTCCATGGCTCTTCTCTATTTTCACATACTTGTGTTCATAGGATTAGCTCATGGAAACATTCAGAAGTTAACGCATTGATGAAAAAACATTCATTCCATAATCTTCAACTACATTTTAGCTATATTTTATGTGTTTCATTGTCTATCTTTCCTATTAGGCTTTAAGTTCTTTGAAGTCAGCACTGAATATTAATTTACTGCTGGACACTCAGAAGACATTTCCTACATACGTGTGAGGTGTGTGCGGAGGGGGCAGCGGAGATTAAATCACAGCCAATTCATAAGGTATATTTCTCTCCCTTTATTTAGTGTCTTTCTATTGTACTTATTTTATTATTTGCCTTGTTCCTAAAAAGCGTTTAAGTTGCCTCACAGAAGGATATCAAAATTTAAAAGAAATAGTGAAGAAATTAGGGTAAACGGAAACCTATTTAAGAACAAAATCACACTAGCACATTATTTTAAATGAGAGAGAGAGAGAAAGGAGGGAAGGAAGGAGGAAGAGGGAAGGAGGGAGGAAGGTTTTGATGTTTTTAATATAGAAATTTTTCATTTTAAAAATAGAATTGAATCTGTAGATTTTTCACTCATGATTCCTTCTGCCCATCCATTTGTTGCTTTGAATCCCTGGATAATTAGATACAAGCATCATTTGCTTTGTTTATGCCTGAGATAATGCCAATCATATTCAGTTTATCATTTAAATAAACAGCATTCTAAACTAGGGAAACCAGTTCATCCCAAAACCAGAAGTTTAACTTCAGCCAATTCTAAAGCTGAGTTAGAAATTATTCTAATTGAAGTGATGAAAAAATTTCATAATGAGCATGAGCGATGCTGGGGTCTACCATAAAAATACATGTTACAAAGTTGCCAGTTTTTTAGTTCATTTAACTTCAGAAAAATCCTGCTCCCTTTCCAGATTTTAGGTTCAGAAAATTAAAATGCAAGACTGACCTCTGACTCCTTTAATCTTGAATTTAAATTCAACAGAGTCAAATTCGTCAATCGCATGTATATATAAAATCCTGTGTGCTTTACAAGCTTGGGAATCAAACTCCAGCGCGTTAGAATAAGAATTTGAAGTGTTCTCAGACAGGAACTGAGAAGAGAAATGGAACTGTTCCCCTGGATCACATCTTCCCCTCTTTCCTTTTGCATCCTGGTCCTGGAACATTCATGATTACAGTTTTCTGTTTGTTTGTTTGTTTGTTTGTTGGGACAAAGTCTTGCTCTTCCTCCTGGGCTAGAGTGCAGTGGCATCATCATAGTTCACTGCAACCTCAAACTCCTGGGCTCAAGTGATCTTCCTGCCTCAGCCTCCCAAGTAGCTGGGACCACAGACACACGCCTGACTAATTTTTCTATTTTTCATAGAGATGGAGTCTTGCTCTTGCTTAGACCAGTCTTGAACTCCTGAGCTCATGTGATCCTCCCACCTCGGCCTCCCGGAGTGCTAGGATTACAGTTTTGAAATAAGATGAGGAGATTGAAGTAGAAAACATATCTGAGAGAAAACGAAGAGACTGAAAGAAAAAGATCGAAGAGAGTACTCGAACCTAGGTCACATGCCTGGCACCCAGTGCACTGCATGGCCAAGAGTAGACGATCAATAAATGTCTGCTGGCTATAACTAGCCGAATGGCCTGCTTGGGAATGTGCAGCCAACATTTTATTCAATGGCAACCTCTTTTCTAAGCTTCCATTATCGATCGTATTTTCTTCTGTTCTACAATCTTTCTTTGAAATATGCTCATGCATTAAATATGGTTATTGGCAAATTTTGCTATCCTGGGAGCCATTCTGATGAATTCTGAGTTCCTTTAGCATAAAGTTGTAAGTTTTTGCTCTGATTTTCATTATCAGCTTAATTCTATGAGGTAATTTTATTTTCCTAATTTCTGGGTTTGGGCGGGCACCTCACCTTTACTCTCCTGTACTGTTCACATGGGAAAAGGAGATCTGTGTCCTAGTGTTGCTATGAGGTATAGATCATATAACATATTCAGAGTACATGGCATACAGCACGCTTTGAATAAGTATTTCTCTCAAGGGATGTGAATCTTACGCATGTCTATTGTACATTTCTCCCTCTGTCTGAGATAGATGTTGCTCAATGACTCTTTCCTACTGAAATGAAACACATCTCAGATTTCTGTTCAGTGCAACCATCACCAATTGATGACAAACGGACATTCACACCTGACGTGCCACCCTCAATACAAACCATGCCACCCACGGCATAGTTCTGGGCCATTGCTGAAGTGAGTCATCAGCCCAGCTCCAACCCTGTTGTTAGCAAGTATGGGATGATACGCCTAGTAAGCAGGTGTAGAAAAGTGAGAACATACTTCTCCTTGGATTTCCTGAAGATGAAAGAACTATCATGTCACTGAAGGACAAGTAAGTAGGCCTTTTCAGTGGTAACACAGTCTCTTCGTTTTAAGGAACTAGAAGAAATGAAAACAGGCTACAGCTGGATTAAGGTCCCACCAACAGATGTGTTTCCCTCAAGAGAGAATTGGTTAACTACTTGTCTCCCAGTCAGCCTTCTTGACAAGGTAGGAAATCTTTGTGTCGGTCCCTAAGATGAGGCATAAAGAGTGAATGTAAGCTTCACTCTTTATGAGCTTTCACTCATAATTAAGTGAAAAAGAATGCAAAGTTGTATTGACTGTGAGTACAATTATGTCATAAATGTGCATGGCAAAAAAAAAGACTGGATGGAAATACACAAAAATAAAGATTGTGGTCTCTCTTAATAATAAGTTATGAATAATGTTTTTCTTTGTTTTTTTTTGATTTTCTATAATGTAGTTTTATCAAACATAACACGAAGATTAAAGAGATAATTGTTTCACATTCTATAGTTTTCTAAATAAAGAGAGCCCCTTAGAATAGAGTGAACAGTAGTCTCTCAATTTGTGAGAGCCTAAAGCAGAAAGATGAGGCAAATAAGCAGCGAGCATTTCGTTGATTTCCTGTTTCTTGACTATATATAGGCAGAAAGAAAACTTATCTAAAGGCCGCCACATGTCAAAATCACAAGAACCTGAGACTTCCTTATTCCCTACGAAGAGTCCGTCTTGGTATCTCAACCTCCAATCAATCCTTAGAATCAAGGATTGATTCTTTAACTACACTATGTTAGCTTTCCTGTGTGTGTGTGTGTGTGTGTGTGTGTGTGTGTATGCTGAAGTCACAGGGAAGTATGGATGATTTGGGATCAGAGTTTATTTTTTGCATAACCTGGTTTTATTCCAGAAGCATGTCATAGAGTTAACCACATTCATGGAGCTGATGAACTGAAAGCTTGTGCATCCTATTCAAATACTCCAGTATTGACTGTTTTGAAAGGACCCATTTTAATCTGACCAGCACTGTAACATGTAAGATAGCAGCTTGCAAAATAATAATAACTATTATAGCAATAATAATTATTATTATAGCAATAATAATAAAGAAAAACAAAAGACTGTTGTCCTTTCATTGGAATCTATTGGAAGAGATGAGACAAATGCTTTGAAATGAAGCATTTAATAAGAAACTGTAAGTACTGTGTCACTATGAAGAAGCCCTCTTATTTATCTATATGATAAGGGCTACGGATAGGCAGGTGCATTACGAGCTATTTTCAGAAACTTAGTGTTTGCGTTGGAAATGACTTGAGTACTTTCTCTCCCAGAGGCTATAGTTTTCTCTTTTCTAATTACTAGTGGAATGTTGTATCAAAGCCAAAATCTTGATCTTTTTTTAAGTTGCAAATTCATTTCCCTCCTGTGGCATTGTATTTTTCATCCATTCTCTTTCGACTTGTCTTAGAAATCTCCCTCATGTTGATTTCTAATACTTTTTGTTTTTATTTTCTCAGAATCTCCTGAAAATATGGATTTGTATATTTAAAGGGTCTATATCCCCTTTGACTTGCATGCAGTATGCCATTCGACATTGCCAAGTAGGATTGAATAGATCTTGTCTCTTGACAAGATTTTTACTGACAGGTTTCTCAAAAGAGTTAGCTGCCCATTCATTCTGCCCGGTCCAGCTCACTCCCTTCAGAACCCCTTGCTTTCTTGGCTCCCTACGACCAACCCCTCCCTACTCGCAACCACTCTGCAATCAAACTTGCTCTTAAGATCTGTGTTCTGATTTCAACTTCCTTGACGATCTGTCACATTCCCTAATGTTAGTCATTTCTTTTTTACTTCCTTATCTCCTTTAAGAGCTTCTCATCGCCTGCCTGCCTCTAAACGTAGGAATGCCCAGAGGTTGTGTCTTGTCTCTTTTCTTTTCCTGTTTGCTTCCTGGATGGCCTACTTCACTATCACTTTCCTTTGAATGACTCTCCAAACTACATATTTGGCTGCATCATTTTCCACTCAAGTTGATGTACTTCAATTTTAATAAACTACCTGCACCTCAAAGTTGCCCTTTTCCAAAATGAGGCCATTATCTCCCCTCCTAATTTAGCTCATCTATCTTAATTTCCTATTTTCACTTAAAACAACACAATTCATTTAGGGAGGTAGGCTCAAACATAGAACTACGTTTAATACCTCACTCTCTTTGGCCTCAAACATCTAGACAATTGTGAGGTACTGCTAACTCTACATTGCAATATTTTGTAAATTCTCCCCTTCCACATTTTTAACACTGGTGCAGATCCTACGTCCATTGCAAGGACCATTGCAGTGACCTACTTCTAGCCTCAGTGTTGTCTGCCACAATAATCTTCCTTAGAGTATGGCTGTGAGCTGGTGTGCATGCATGTTGTCCAGGGCATGGGGATCAACCCACTCTGCCTGCCACCATCAGTGCCCATGCACACTCTCAGGAGCCCTGAGGACAGGCCCGCCTCACCCCACCACTGTCATTGACAGTGTTCATCATGTCATCTGGGGCATGAGGATAGGCCTGTTCTGCCTGCTGCTACCACTGCCTGTGCTGAAGCACAATGTCCAGTGGCCTGGGGATCAAACCACTCCATCCACTGCAGGTGGCATCTGCTCCCACCACCAGGGAGACTGAGGATAGACCCGTCCCACCTGAAGCCACTGCCACCAGCTCCTGTGTGTGTCATCTGGAAGCCTGAGGATCAACCCATTCCACCAAACATTGTTGGCACTAATGTGCACTGTCCAGGGGCCTGAGTACATGTCTTCCCGTCCCACTACAATCAGTAGCACCTGTGCATATTGTCTAGAGTCCTGGGGATCAATCCACTCTACCTGTTGATGCCAGCACCTGTGCACAGCATCCAGGGACCTGAGGAGAGGCCCATGCCTTCCACCACTACCAGCATCTGAGTGTGCTTTCCAGGGGCCTGGGGATTGACTCATCCAACCTAACACCATCAGTGCCTTTATACACCATGTGGAGTCCTGAGGACAGGTCTACTTTGCCTACCACCGCCAACACTACCAACACCGGGACCTGCGGACCAGCCCTTCTGGCATCCTTATCTACAGTAAAGCCTCACCACACTTCCAATAACAACCAATGAGGAATTCACAGACACCACTTATGCTGATTATAGCTGAAGAAATCAAACAGAAACTACACTATTGTGCTCATCCAGAATAAAAGCCAAAACATGCTACTCAACCAACACTATAGATACATCTATGGACAAAACTCTTTCCCTATGAAAGCCAATCCATAAAATAGGAAGAAGTGACTGTTACACCAGATGTACAGGTATCAATGCAAGAACACAAGAAATATGAAAAAACAAGAAAACATGACACCTCCAAAGGAACATAATAATTCTCCATTAACAGATTCTAAAACAAAGAAACTTATTAAATGCCAAAAAAAAGGATTCAAAATAATGATATTAAGTAAATGTGAGATATAAGAGAACACAGACAAATTATATAAATAAATCAGAAAAAAGTTATTATGTGAATGAGAAACTCACCAAAGAGATAAGCATCATAAAAAAGAACCAAACAGAAATCCTAGAACTGAAGAATCAATGAATGAAATTAAAATAATACAATTGAAGGCTTCAACAAGGACAAGATTAAGCAGATGAAAGAATTTCTGAATTTGAAGATAGGTCTTTTGAAATAACCCAGTCAGACCAAAGAAAAAGAAAAAAGAATAAAAAATAATGAAAAACGCCTATGTGACATATGGGACACCTTAAAGCAACAAAATATTGAATGCTGAGAGTTCTAGAAAGAGAAGAGATGGGCAAAAGCATAGAAAACCTATTTAATGAAATAATAGCTGGAAACTTCCACAAGTCTTGTAAGAGATATAGATATCAGATAGAGGAAGCTCAAAGGTCCCCAAACAGATTCAACTCAAAAAGTTCTTCTACAAGGCACATTATGGTCAAACTCTCAAAAGTTGAAGACAAAAAGAGAATTCTAAAATCAGCAAGAGAAAAGCATTAAGTCACAGACAACAGAATCCCCAACAAACTAAGAGCACTTTTCTCAGCAGGAACTTTACAGTCCAGGGGAAAATGGAATGATACATTCAAAGCACGGGGGGCAGGGGGAGAGAAAACCCTGTCGGTCAAGAATATTATATCCAGTATAAGTATCCTTCAAAAATAAAGGAGAAATAATGCCTTTTCCTAACAAGCAAAAATTGAAGGAATTCATGACTAACTAGACTGGCCATACATGATATGCTTAAGAGATTCCTGCATGTGGAAACAAAAAGACAATATCTATCATCACAAAAAACATGTGAAAATATAAAAATCAGTAGTAGAACAGATACAAAAATGAGAAAGAAAAAGAAGTTAAACATTACTACTATAGTTAACCACCAAAGCACAATAATAAACAATAAGAGAGAAAGATAGGAAGAAGGGATATACAAAACAATGACAAAAAATTAACAAAATGACAAGAACAACTCTTCACTTATCAATAATAAGCTTTGAAGAAAATGGATTAAATTCCCCACTTAAGACATATAGACTGGTTGAATGGATCAAAAAAAAAAAAAAAAAACCATGACACAACTATATGCTGCCTACAAGAAACTCACTTCATTTGTAAAGACGCATATTGACTAAAAGTGAAGGGATAGAAAAATATATGCCACTCAAATGGCAAACGGAAACCAAAGTGAGGAGGAGTAAGTATACTTCTATGACATTAAAAAAATTTAAGTCAATAACTGTAAAAAGAGACAAAGAAGGTATTATATAATGATAAAGGGATCAATTCAGCAAGAGGATATAACAATTCTAAATATATATGCATCCAACACCAGAGCACCCAGATAAATAAAGCAAAATTACCAAATCTGAAGAGAGATATAGACTCCATTATAATAATACTGGGGACGTCAACATCTCACTCTCAGGATTAGACCTATCATCTAGAAAGAAAATCACAAGAGAAACACTGGATTTGAGCTGCACTTTAGATCAACTGGACCTAACAAACATTTACAAAACATTTCACCTAATGGCTGCTGAATACACATTATTCTCATCAGCACATTACACATTCTTCAGGATAGACCACGTGTTAGGCCACAAAAGAAGCCTCAGCAAATTTTTAAAAATTGAAATCATATTAAGTATCTTGTCAGACCACAATGGAATAAAACTAGAAATCAATAATGAGGAACTTCAGAATCTATACAAATTACATGGAAATTAGATAACATGCTCTTGAGTGACCACTGGGTCAATGAAGATATTAAGATGGAAATTTAAAAATTTCTTGAAACAAATAAAAATGGAAATGCAATATACCAAAATCTCTCTCTTAGCACTGCTTTTGTGATATACTGGAATACTGCAAAAGCAGTACTGAGAGGGAAGTTTATATCAATAAATGCCTATATCAAAAAAAGTAGAAAGATTTTAAATAAACAACCTAGCAATGCACTTCAAGGAACTAGACAAGCAAGAACAAACCAAACCCAAAATTAGAAGAAAAGAAGTAAAAAGGATCTAAATAGACATTTCTCAAAAGAAGACATACAAATGAACAGGTTTATGAAAAAAATGCTAACATCACTAATTATCAGAGAAATGCAAATCAAAACCACATTGAAGCATCACCTCACCACAGATAGAATGGCTATTATAAAAAAGACAAAAAATAACAAATGCTGGTGAAGATGTGGAGCAAAGGGAACTCTTATACACTATTGGTGGGAATGTAAATCAGTGTAATCAGTATCGAAAACAGTATGGAGGTGTCTCAAGAAACTAAAAATAGAACTACCATATGATCCAGCAATACCACTACTGGGTACTTTTCCTAAGCAAAGAAAATAAGTATATCAAAGGGATACGTACACCCCCATGTTTACTGAAACATTGTTCACAATAGCCAAGATATGGAATCAACCTAATTGTCCATCTATGGATGAATGGATAAACAAAATGTGGTCCATAAGCACAATGGAATACTATTCAGCCATAAAAAAGGAATGAAATCCTGTCATTTTCAGCAACATGGATGGAACTAGAAGTCATTATGTTAAGTAAAATAAGTCAGACACAGAAAGACAAATATCACATGTTCTTACTCATATGTAGTAGATAAAAAAATTGATTTCATGGAGGTAGAGTAGAACGATGGTTACCAGAAGCAGGGAAGGGTGGTAGAGGAGGAATAAAGAGAGGCTAGTTAATGGGTACAAAGATACACTTAGATAGAAGGAATTAGTTTTAGTGTTCTAGAGCACAGTAGGGTGACTATAATTGGCAATAATAATTTATTGCATATCTCAAAATAGCTAGAAGAGTTGAAATGTTCCCAACACAAAAAAATGATAAATGTTTGAGGTGATGGATATCCTAAATACCCTTATTTGATCATTACATATTGTATGCCACAGCAAAATATCACATGTACCCCATAAATATGTATATTATTACACATCAATACAAATTTTTTAAGTGTGGTTTTGACCGTGACACATTCCTTGTTTAAAACATTCAATGACTCCCCATTGTTCAACAATGCAGGAGCAAACCCTTCAGACTTGTACGCAAGCACACATAGCTTTCTAGCCTAGTCTCCCAATACACCCTATGTATATGTACCTCCTACTATGGTGAATTAATACCAGTGTATTTGTTGCTTTCTGAACTCTCTGTATCTTCTACTTTTGCTCATTCTCTTCCATTCATCTGAAATATCCTTCCTAGTTATTTCTGTTTCTATGAATCTTATTCATCCTATTAGACCCATCTCACTTCCTTTGTAAGTTATTCTCAATCCCACCAGACCACACATCTGCTATTTTTCCTATTTCCTTTTCTATTATGCCATTTAGTATTGCTGTTTGTATGCTTGCTTAATCTTATTTATCAGATCGATCAGAAATGTGTCATCAGAGGGTGGAGGCTTGATGCCCAGTCTAGCTGTGATACCTAGGGAAAGTCCAACCCCTTTGAGCTTTGGTTTCCTCATTCATAAATGCAGATAATGATATAGTATAACAGTAGTTAACAGTAATAGGAATCTGGAGGCAGACAGACCTCAATGTGAGTTTTGGCTGCAGCACTGTGGTATCAGTTACAGTGGCCCTATATGTAAAATACAGATGTGAATAGGACATACCAGCTGTTTTAAGGATTGGATGGGACAATGTGGAAAATTCTTAGCATATACTGCCTGGCACATGATGAATGTTTACTAAATATTGCTCATCACTAGGATTGTTCATACGATTGCTGTGATAAACATGTGAGATAAGACAAAAGTACTCCCTTAGCACTAAGGCCCCTGCAAATGAAGGTTATGATCAGCTCTGTAAAAGTAATGTGGAATACAGCAGCAGCTCTGGGATCTACGTCCCAATAAGAACGCAGGATGTATATGTGTGTATCGTTATAAACCATAATGTACTACTAATATATAAATAGAAGATATCATCATTAGGTCAGACTGTTCTATCTTTATCATTGACTCTTCTGAGGTGGTATGGCAAAGTGGAAAAAGAAGAGCCTCGACTATTATAAAATACCGGGACAATGAACTCTATGAGACTCAAGTTTTTTATCTGTAAAATACAGCTAATTATATGAATCACAGATATTAAATAGCACGATTATGAAGTTTTTACTACAGCAGTTGGCATAAGTAGCTGCTCAATAAATGTTAGAGTCCTTTCCCTATTCCCCCCTCTCCCAAAGTGCCTCACATCTAGCACATATTTGTTGAAGCTAATTGAACTTAAAAAAACACTAAGAGTATTTGCTAGAATATGTGTATTTGCCACAGGAGGATTGGTACCTTGTCTGATATCAGACTGACTTCTGGAGAAGCCAAAGTAATCTCTTTAGAGATTTTAAAAATAAAATTAACTTTTTGTGAAAGCTCGGCTAAGAAAGTTAATTTTTTAAAAAGAGTGATATAAATCAAAGAAAGAATGAAAGGAAAAATCTACTGGCACTCCAGGGTAGCTCCGAAGGCTCTTGCTGTATAATGGCCAGACATATGTGGAGCAAGGCAATGTTCTCTGTTTTCCTGCATGATTCCAACAAAACAAACCTTAAAGCAAATGTATGGCCATTTTTTCTTTCTTCTAAATATGTTGACACTTACAAATTATAATAGTTTATTGAGGGATTGCTACATTCTAAATGTTTTACATGTGAGAGTTCATCTAATTCCCCCAGTGCCCCGTGAGGCAGGTAATATTACCATCCCCATATCAGAGATTATGAAAATAAGGCACAGAGAGGTTGCATGGATTGTCCAAGATCACAGTGACCCTCGTGGCACATATGAACCACCTACAGATTGACATATGGATGCAAATTCACATGTGCCATCAAAATCTACTGAATCAAGTTTCCCAGGTCAGGCCTGGCCGTGTGTAGTTTTAGAGGCATCACTGGAAATCTTTAAAGGGTGGAGCAGAGTGGTCCTCGGGCTTGGCATGCTGACTCAGGATAAGAGTCTGTGGCTATACTACATCACTGAAGGTGGTTCTAGAGAGTCTCACTTCCTATTGTGGGCTTCACCTAGAAACAGCAATGCCTCTGAAACCTAGACCGTCTTACCACACACCCATGTTCTCTCAAGGTGCAACCATCAGGGGCTCTGTAGCGCATATAAGAAATTAAAGTCACTGTGCACAGAATGAAAGCCATGGTGGACACTCTTATTGTGCCCACATAAACCTTCCATTAGCGCTTGCTTGTGCCACCCAAAGAGTCCATGCCAGGTCCCTGCGACATCCCCAGAATTCAGACACTGACTGATTACAGATACTGTAAGATGTACCGCTATGAGGTCTGCCACATGTAACCCTCCTCCTGACTGTCTCTTCAGCTTGATGGCTATGAGTGCTTTTCTGTTGGTTGTTTTCTTTTTCCTTAGGGGGTGGGAAGCAAAATGGGAAAGGGTGCTGATTTTTATATCACTGCTGCTGCTACAAAGATGCAAAGTTGAGGGTAACTGCCAACAGCTTCCCCTTTCTCTTCTTTTTGTTCACTCCATCTGTCTGGACCAATGCACAAGGAAAAAAGACAGCCAGAATGGCCCTTCAAAGTTACTCTCTGTTTTAAAGCCGATGAAGGATGTGTTTTCCACAGCTTAGGAGAAAAATATATTATAAAGTGCCCGAGCAGTTAAACAAATGGTATTTGCAAACATCTGCTGTCCGGTACTGTCGCCTGTGTTCAAACAAAGCCTCACAGTGTCTTTGGCAAACTCGAGTGAGAAAAGCTAGGTGCCATTTGCTGAATGAACTCTTCCGATTACCATTCTGTGGCCTGAGGGAATTAATTCAAATCCACACGGGGAAATTAATTCCCAGAGAGGTAGTTAGTCCCTAGGAGAACAACCAAAGAAACGAGGACCCAGAGTAAGGTTGGCAGTAATTCAATGAGCATTTCATTAACCTCTACTAAGCCATATTCATTATTTATGGCTGGATCACAAAATCCTAAAATAAGAGACTACAATGAGAAAACAAGACTTCTGGCTGAGAGTGGCTTCTAACACCGCCAGCGCATCCCCTCCAATTTCTCCAGTTGATACCTGTGAAGATGCACCCAAAGATGGAAACTCTCAATAGCATCCACTTCTCAAATGCACAATCTGGGAAAAAACACCACAAGTGGTTAAAAATGCAGATTCTAGTTCTGAATTATAGCTGAGTGACCTTAAATTTCTCACCTGCATAACAGAGATAATAGGGACAATTTCACAGGCTCGTTCTGAGGATTAGAGGATAATGCCTGTGAAGCACCATGCAAGCACACAACAAGTACGTGGTGTTAGTTATCGGTAGTGTAGTTCCGTGGTTAATAATGTTATTATAAAATGGGATTTTCCTGGCTGGACATGGTGGCTCACGCCTGTAATCCCAGCACTCTGGGAGGCCGAGGCGGGTGGATAGCTTGAGGTCAGGAGTTCGAGACCAGCCTGAGCAAGAGCGAGACCCCCGTTTCTACCAAAAATAGAAAATATTAGCCAGACAACTAAAAATATATATATAAAAAATTAGCTGGGCATGGTGGCATATGCCTGTAGTCCCAGCTACTCGGGAGGCTGAGGCAGAAGGATTGCTTGAGCCCAGGAATTTGAGGTTGCTATGAGCTACGCTGACACCACGGCACTCTAGCCTGGACAACACAGTGAGACTCTGTCTCAAAAAAAATAAAAAAATAAAAAATAAAATGGGATTTTCCCCCATTGTCCTGGAATTGTAGCAAATGCATAAAGTGATGGCACAAAATGTTCCAAGTTTACTGAAAGATGCTGGTTTCAGTCTTTCTACCTCCAACCCCTGGCATCCAATCAGTATTATATAAACAGAGAACTGGCAAAGTGTTGCCTCTCGGTGAGTATTCAGAAAAAGGCTATAACCTTCGCTTCCCCAGGAGGATAGCTGACGCTTCTTCCCTCTGAAGCTAAGGGAGAGAGATCCTAAAAAAAATTCTATAATACCTAAGTTTCGGGCTTCCCAATACCCCCCTTTTCATTAACTGAGAGATTAATGATCTTCTTTCCTCTGAAAGCTGGTAAGATACGAGGCCAATCGAGTATTTAGTGTGTTCCTTTGAGAAAGAGATGGTGGATCTGAGGCAGAAGGTGACTGAGAAACTGCTTAAATTTCCATTGTTTTCATATGGATGACACAAAAATTTTCTACGAGTTGGGTGGATACCACCTAGAGGTGGCTGGACTTTTTTCATTTCACCTATACCTCAACAAAGAGCCTCACCTGCCATGTAAAAGCCTCCCAGCTACAAGAGGCAGCCAGGTGGACTGCCTTTCACTGGAGTCGAGGGAGAGGAAAGAGGTCAAGCTGAAGCCTGAGCCCTGAAACCCAGGGATCTGCCGAGTGGAGTGTCCTTAGTCTCTCCCAGGGTTCTCCAAAGAGACCATGAGAGAGCCAGCAAGAGAAAACTGGCCACACAGAAGGTGTCAACAGCCAGCGGTGACAGCCAGAGAAGCAGGAACAACCAACAAGGAAAGAACCTGCCTTTTGTCCTTCGGCCTCTTCTTTCCTCCTACATGCATCTCTGAAAGAGGAGGCAGCTCTAGAATCTCAGCTCCAGCCTGATTTGGGAGTAGGGGTGGAGATCGAAAGAGCTTTGAAATGTACGTTAAATAAACTTTTACACTAAGCATGTGCAAGGCTTAAACACCACAATAAATCTGGGGTTTTTTTTTGAGACAGAGTCTCACTGTGTACCCCTGGCTAGAGTGAGTGCCGTGGCATTAGCCTAGCTCACAGCAACCTCAAACTCCTGGGCTCAAGGGATCCTCCTGCCTCAACCTCCCAAGTAGCTGGGACTACAGGCATGCTCCACCATGCCAGGCTAATTTTTTTTTCCTATATATTTTTGAATGTCCAGATAATTTCTTTCTGTTTTTTTTTTAGTAGAGACAGGGTCTCGCTCTTGCTCAGGCTGGTCTCCAACTCCTAACCTCAAACAATTCGCCCGCCTCAGCCTCCCAGAGTGCTAGGATTACAGGCGTGAGCCACCGCGCCCAGCCAATAAATCTGTTTTAATGACAAAAAGTGAATGAAAATATTACAGAATCTGGGCAAAATGTCATCAAGGGAGCCACCACCCAGTGGTGTCAGTTGGAGATAATAGGGCATGATTATTTAGAAGATAAGTTTTGTTTTTGCTGCAATGGGTTGAGATTCCTCAGTAAAGCATAGATGATGATGACGGTGATGATGATGACGGTGATGATGATGATGAGATTAGTTACAAGGCTGATGGAACAAGATTAAAAAAAAAACATCTATATAAGCTTCAATTCACAATCTACTCTAGTTTTATTTCATGAAACAGAAGCATCCTTAGAAAAGGCATCAAGGGTTCCAGATTTTTTCACCATAAGCTCACTGACTCAGATGATCAATCCCATACTAACCAGGAAACTGAGCTACTATCCCTCTTGACCCATTTGGAAACACTCTATAATAACAAATTTTTCCTGTATTAGACCTCCTCATCATCTTCTTGCAAGCAAGTAAGTAATACAAATGAAAATGCAAAAAAAAAAAAAAATCCTGGCTCAGAAATTAGAGGGCACGCTGTGGTGCTGTCTGACATCTGCAACCCATATTCACAAAGCACTGGGGCTAGGGGGTAAATGGATGAGCCTCGACAGCCATGCACTCTAGTCATTGTACTTCTCTGTGCCCTCTCCTGGCTCAGAATACCAGAGATAGACACAGTGAGGAAAAGCAGACGCAACAGCAACTGCATGACTATTTTAAAAGTAATGTAGTCTCCTGTGACAACTAAAAAATTGGACAACATGTATGAAATAACCATTCTCACGCACGAAACAATCATTCTCTGACAGGCAGTATAGTACCACAATCCCTGAGAAAAGGAAAACAAATGAGCTGAGTTCTAAAATCCCCTTGGATTTCTGCTTGCAGTCACCTTGTAGATTGCTGTTTTAGAAGGGAACTTCCAAGCAAAGCATAGTATTTTCACTGAATTGAAGAGACAGAGGCTAGAATTTGCAGGGCACAATACCACACAGGAAGGTATCATGCAGAGCAAAAGCTTTGGAAATTTTCATGAGATCTCTGAGCCTGTTGCTGAATACTGAACCACGCTTGTGTAGGATGAGACTGCAAGGCCAAACAAAAAAATTCCTGGGGGATTGTGAGTTGAACAATTTTCAGAGCTCACACAGGATTGGAGATATATAAGTTGAACACATGCCTTATTACTAGGATTAAACTAGCCTTTTTAACAAAAGTTAAAAATAAGCCTCAGAATGATCAAACTGATTTGCAAGTAACTTAACTGTCAGAACAAAATCCAACACTTTTAAAGGAAGGCAACAAAATCTATTACTCCAAAATGTTAAATTCAAAAAATCCAGCATCCAACTAAGCTGTACTGTACATGGGAAGAAGGAAGGACATGTGACCCATAATAAGGAGGAAAGTGAGTCAATAAAAATAGATGCAAAAATGACATGATGGAATTAACAGACAAGGGGCTTAAAACCCAGTTGTTATAAGCATGTTTAAGTAATTAAAGGAAAATATGTATATAATTAAAAGATAAATGAATGATATAAAGAAGAACTAAATATAACTTCTAGAGACAGAAAATACAATATCTAAAATGAAAAATTCACTGTATGGGATTAGCAACAGATTAGACACTAGAGAAGAAAAGCTAGTGAACTTGAAACATAGAAATTATTCAAAAAAGACAGAGGTAGAGAAAAAAACACCCTGAAAAATATGAAAAGAGCCTCAGTAACCTGCGGGACAATATTACAGCCTGTGGTATGATGTGTTTAAAAGTGAGAAGGTGGACAAAATGTTTGAAGATATAACGGTCAAAATTTTCCAAATCTGATAAAAACATTAGATCTGCAGACTAAAACCCAAGCAGGTAACACAAAGAAAATCACACCAAGGCATATCATTAAACTGCTGAAAACCAGAGATACAGGATCTATTTTCAAAACAGAGAAAAATGACACATTGAGTAAAAGAAAAAAATTAATAGACTTCTCACCAGAAAACATGCACACCAGAAAATAATGGAATGAAAGGGGCTGAATGTGGGGAGGAGGAAGCCCTACCAACCTACAATTCTATATTTAGCGAAAATATCTTTCAGAAATGAAGATGAAAGAAATCTTTTTCAGACAAACAGATGATAAACAAATTCATCATCAACATGCCTTAATCACAAGAAATGTAAAACGAAATTCTCAGACAGAAGGATAAAGATACTACATGGAAACTAGGATCTACAAAAGGAATGAAGAGCACCAGAAACGATTAACATATGTACAAATTTAAAAGATATTTTTCTACTTTTCAGTTTTTAAAAAGATAATTGACTAGTAAAAGTAATCAAAATGTATTGTGAGGTTTATAACACACATCAGTAAAATATATGACAACAATATTCAAAAGGACAGAGAAGGAAATGGAAGAACAGTGTTATATAATTTTACATTATATTTGAAGTAGCATAATAATATTCCAAGGTAGACTGTGATACAGCATTTTGTAATCCTGAGAGAAACCATTAAAAAATTAAAAGAGATACAGCTAATAAACCAAGAGTGGGAATAAAATGAAGAATAAGACAGTACTGAATTAATCCAAAAAAGGCAGGAAAAAGGAACAGAGAACAGATATGGTTTGGGTGTTTATGTCAAAAATTCATGTTGAAGTTTGATCCCCAATGAAAAAGTATTAAGAAGTGGGACATTTATGTGCTGATTAGGCTGTGAGGGTTCTGCCCTTAAGGATAAATTGGTGCCTTATTAGGGGCTTGAAGGAGTCAATTCAGCCCCTCTTTACTCTTTTGTCCCTTCTGCCATGTTATAGCACAGCATTTGCCCTTTCTGCCACTGAGGACACAAGAAGGTCCCTACCAAACAATGAGCCTGTCAGAGCCTCAATCATGGACTCCTTAGCATCAGAATGGTGAGAAATAATTTCTGTTCTTTATAAATTACCCAATCTAAGGTATTTTGTGACAGCAGCAGAAATGGATTAAGATTTGGGACAAATAGTAAACAACAACAACAAAAAAAGATGATAGATTCAAACATAACTGTGATGATAATTACATTAAATGTAAATGGCATAAATTGGCACTTCTAAAACTGTGGTCTGTGGCCCCTTAGCGCAAATTGAAACATACCATCCATCTATACTAGAAATCATTGTATTGATTATCATGAAAACTGAAAGAAAAAAAATGAATTTCACTTAAGAAAAACCTTCATGAAGCATTAAAACTTATTGATAGTAAATTATGACCCTTTGGCATACCTTTTATCATTATAAATATGCCCCTGTCTCTAGTCATATTTCTTAGCATAAAATCTATTGTATTTGATATTAAGGTAGCTATTCCAGCTGTTATGATTACTGCTTGCATGATACATCTTTTTACATCCTTTTACTTTCAAACTATGTATGTCTTTGAATATAAATTTTATCTCTTATAGACAGCATTAAAGTTGGATCTTGCTTTTTACCCAGTCTGAAAATTTTTGCCCTTTTATTAGAGTTTTTACTCCATTTACATTAAAGTAATTATTGATATGGTTGGATTTGATTTATGTGTGCCATTTTACTATTTGGTTTTTTTTTTTTTTTGAGACAGAGTCTCACTCTGTTGCCCAGGCTAGAGTGCCGTGGCGTCATCCTAGCCCACAGCAACCTCAAACTCCTGGGCTCAAGTGATCCTCCTGCCTCAGCCTCCCGAGTAGCTGGGACTACAGGCATGCGCCACCATGCTCGGCAAATTAGCAAATTATTTCTATGTATTTTTAGTTGTCCAATTAATTTCTTTCTATTTTTAGTAGAGACGGGGTCTCACTCTTGCTCAGGCTGGTTTCGAACTCCTGAGCTCAAACAATCTGCCTGCCTCGGCCTCCCAGAGAGCTAGGATTACAGGCGTGAGCCAC